>CAVNYN010282201.1:0-29118 GCA_963692815.1 Nyctanthes arbor-tristis
AACTCCTCAACAAATATCATTAGCTGATCAATTTCTTTGATCTTTCCATAATATTGTCGTAGGAAGATGTGGCTATGATGAAGAAAATTGGCTTGGATTCATACAGATTTTCAATTTCATAGAGTAGAGTATTGCCAGGTACTTTTATAAATCTGTATATCCGTAATTAAAAAAAAATGAAAAAGACACACTACACGCTGACAACGCTTTTTAACATGTCCTCTTACAGGAGGAAGATTATCAAGGGGAGTCAACAAGGAAGGGATCAAATTCTATAACTATCTCATTGACTTGCTTGTCGCTGATGGTTTACTAATTAAAATTCTTAATCTTCATTTCATTTTACAAAGACAAAACATTGAGCATCGGTTCTTTTGTTGTTTTTAGGCTAGCTATATCTAGTATCCATTTTTTTAAAATATTGAAAACATGTTTGTTAATTTTCCTATTTCCGGAAACACATTTTCAAAAAAGAAGAAAATTTCGGTGAGATTTAATTTTTTTTTTTTTTTTAGTGTAAAAATTTTGAAAACTCTACTAGTAAAGAAAATAAATCTATTTTTTCCTTAGTTACATGAAAATTGATTATGAATTGAAAACTAAAACCTAGAAACTGAAATACAAAAACAACGGGCATTATATTACTTGTTGGATTCTTACACTAACACTTGTGTAGGAATTGAGCCCTGCGCAACTATCTTCCACTGGGATGTTCCCCAATCTCTTGAGGATGAATATGGTGGATTTTTAAGCCCACAGATAGTGTAAGTAATTAATAATTCAAGAAATTATAAAGCACCTAATTATTGCAAGCAATTAATCGTATCTTTTGGTGTGTTCTGGTCTATAATTACGTATATAAGAAAGATTATAGTGAATTTGCTGAGCTATGCTTTTGGGAATTTGGAGATCGGGTGAAATATTGGATCACACTGAATGAGCCATGGTCCTTTACTCGAAATGGATATGTACTTGGTGCTTTTCCACCGGCTCATGGTGCAACTTCGGCTGCTACTTCCAACACTCTCCATCGTTGTAGACCTACTAGAGCTGAATATGTATCAACGACTTGTTCTGATGGAAATTTGGGCACAGAGCCATATATTGTGGCACATAATTTTATCCTTGCTCATGCGACTGCGGTTGATATTTACAGGCAAAGATATGAGGTAATTAGGTTTGTTGTCTATTAAGCAATAACGAAATTCCAAGATTTGATACAGCTAAAACACATGTATTAATGTGTACCATATTAAAACTTAGGGTTTATTTTAAAATGTCAACCTTATTAAAAGTAATAGCCCATGTGATTATATGTTGATTAATAGTTTTATATTTATTATATCCCTTAATATGCCCCCACAATGATTTTTATTTTAAAAAAAAAAAGTCCAGACAAAATAGTGGCATATTATGTGCGGGGCTCATTCTTAATTTAAAACTCAACTTTGTTAAGAAGAGTAGCTCAAGTCGTTGATAGTTTTATACTTAACGTGATAATTATATTTCTTAACATATATGAACATCAAGGAGGCCAGATAGGAATAACAAATGTCGCAACATGGTTTGAGCCACTCATGGATACGCAAGCAGATAAAGATGCTGCTTCACAGGCCCTCGATTTTATGTTGGGATGGTTAGTAGTTAGTAGTGTTTTTCCCCCCTAATTTAGTGGCTCACAAGAAGCTAATCAATAGAGTAGCTTCAAAACATAAATGTTTTTTGTATCTTCAGGTTTGTAGAACCGATAGTGACCGGTGATTATCCACCGGTTATGAGGGAAATCGTCAAAGACCATCTTCCCACATTTACATCTGAAGAGGCTAAACTAGTAAAAGGGTCCTATGACTTCTTGGGTATAAATTATTACACAACCTATTATGCTACAAATGCACCTAACCCATCCGGTGCACCACACCGAATTACGAAACAGATCAGCAAGTCAAAACTTCAGGTAACGAACTAATAATGAAGTATAGATTCCTCATACTTCTGTTATTTATTTATAAAATAAAGCACTCACGTCAGGACTGTTGACTTCATAAAAAATTTTGAAAAACCAACTTATGTCACTTGGAAAAAGTTCAAATATAATGAAAATGACTCAATGTTTCCTATTTGAATAAAATTTGTAGGTGAAGATGCTCATGGAAATCCTATAGGTCCAAAGGTATACTTTTCCTTGCACATTTTTCTTATGAGCATACAAACACAATAATTTAATTATGGTGATCTACTTTTCTTGATCGCGGCAATGCCATAAACCTAGTTTTCTTGTTTTGATGGTAGGCGGGTTCGGATTGGTTGTACATTGTTCCTTATGGGATTCAGAAGCTACTGATCCATATAAAGGAAAAATATAATAATCCCCCTATTTACATTACAGAGAATGGTAAGTTAGCATTTTATAATTCGAACTTTAGAAGAAAAAGAGGCATATTTCAATACTTTAATACTAATGATTAGATGTACTAAAAGAATGTAATCTATTAAGGGTCGATGAAAAGAACAATATAGCTTTAACAATTTCGGACGCTCGAATAGATGAGATGATAATTAAGTATCATGAAGACCACTGGCTTTACATTAAGAAAGCAATGCAGTAAGTAATCATTCAAATAAACATTTATCCACATAGAATTAGTTGATTGTCATCTATTAAAAAAATATTTACTAATGTTCATAATTTAAATTCCTTTCAGCGAAGGTGTTGATGTGAAGGCTTACTACATATGGTAGTTGTTTGACAATTTCGAATGGGCAGAGGGTTACAGTGTTCGATTTGGTATTATTTACGTGGATTTCTTGAATGGCCAATTAACAAGAACCCCAAAAATCTCTGCTATATGATTCATGAATTTTTTGAATAGAAAGACCATTAGATTGAAGAGAAAAGCCCAAGAAAATGAAGAAGAATGCGGCTATGTGAAATAGTTAAGAAGCACCTGAAGAGAAAATTATTATGCTTTTTCTTTTCATTTCTATTTTTTCTTTTTTTATATCGCATTTATGATTATTCTCCCATTCGGTTTACACTAAATAAATGAAATGCTATAAAGGATTGAAAATATAGAAATTTGTATTTGTTCCTTTTATTTCATTTTGTTTTATTTTATTTTCCGGGAGGTTTAGTTCTATGCCCCCTCCTTTTGTAATTTTTCTCCTACATTAATAAAATTCAATTGTAGACTTGTTGGGTCTTTCAGCTAGGATAGTTGTGCCAACCCAAAAAATAAATAAATAAATAATGCACAAGACCAGAATCTATATATATATATATATACATATAAGCAAAGTAGTATGTGGTACAATTGTACGTAATTTTCCCACCAAAAACTGTATTATATATAGGGGATATTTTAGACATTGTACGTTAATTGCGATAATTCTTGCAGTCATCTATATCTTTGTTGTTTCGATTTACGTTAATTTGATTAGATTTAGTTGTTCTGATTTAAATTTTCTCTTATCTTCTTTTATCTTCAAGAAAAATTCTGGTCTTGCGATAATATGGCTTCATTTAAATTTACTGATCGACGGATGTGATTTAATTTTTTCGATAGGAAAAATGTCCAATATTGGAAGGACTCCCGTCTCGCCAATGTTTATATATAGTTTTTGTTTGAATTTAATATCTTATGTCGTCTTTTATCATTCTTTTATTTACCGGCTAAAAGCATTTAGATTCTCAAAATAATAATAATAATAAGTAAATGGAGGTGTTATTTATATGATAGTTTACTTTCTTTTTAATCATTTTTAATTGTTTTTGCGGTCTACTCGAGTCACTTCTTATTAGTTTAGTATTTAGTTAAATATATTTTTATCAGATAAATGTTGATATAATTCAAATAATTCTTGTGGATTATATTATCAATAATCTTATCATTTATCAAACAAAATTAGTTTATTTTACATAGGTATATTCATAATCTTTTATTCTCATTATGCAGACTTTATTTATATAGTTTGGAATGTTCTAATATATTCACTCAATAAATAGATAGAACAGTTTCTGAAAAATAGTCTATAATTAATAAATATTAGTTCACGACAAGATAACAAAATATTACAATTAACAAATGCCTATAATCATACATTATTCAATCTTATGTATTAGCCATTACATATAATTTATTTTGGTATTACCCGTGTAACGTACGAGTGAAAATCTAATACAAGTATTTAACAATCAATAGGATAAAGTAAACCGGTATCATTTTTTATCAATTTACTTGTTGATAGAACGGGGCAAAACTTTGTTTTTGTCTCTTGCTACTGTTTAGGATTCCTGTAAATGTTCCAACCATTAATCTAAGTCAATTTTAATTCAAATGCTTTGGATGATATAAAAATATTCTTGACCTAGTCTTCCCCATATGTTGAAAATGGATTGAAATCCCAAATATTATGATACCAAACTAGACGTGGCAGCAAGCTTGGCAGGAGCCTTAGCTATTTCTTTGTTATAAATACTCTCCTTGGTCCCCAAACTAACTTAGAACAAATACTCTCTATACACCGTCTAATTTTTGGTGAGCAAGAGTTTGAAAGTGTTAAGAGGAACTGCAATAAATAGGAAGCACTCACCTTCGAGTTGTAGTCAACAATCACCTGAGGTAAAATTCCTTGCGTTTACCTTCGACATTCATATAGGATCATGGTATCTTTTACAATTGGTATCAGAGTGATGCAGGTGGAAGTGTAATAGAAGACTAACACGGAATCATAAAAGAAGATTCGCGTGCAAATCAACCTAAGTGTAAATTTTGAAACTCTAATATCTTTAATTTTATTAAAAACTCAACAAAAAAATAAAAAATAAGACTCCTAATTTTATATAGAAAAAACCAAATGTAACCCTAAATTACATAGTTGCCCTAATATTACCTGAAGAACAAGAAAAACAAATAAAACGATTTAATATATTTTAAAAATTGACTCTGATCCGGATATCTTTTTTTTTTTTTTTTTCATCTTTATCATAGAGCTTTTCAATGCCTCTGCTAGTTCTAATTTCTAAAATTTTGAAACAAAATCGAACCCGGTCTAAAATGGGGTTTCAGAAATTCTTTTTTAAATGGAAAACTAAAGTCCAAAAATTGTTTAGGATTGAGTTCGGGGACAATTTTGCAATTAAAACTGACATTTGGTATTGAATTTGAGCGGGTCAACGCTGGGAGGTCGAAGATGAAATGCCTTCTGCTTTGTGCTTCCCAACCACTCATGGCTAGAGATGGCAATTCAAATTGACCCGACCCAAAACCTGTGAAACCCCCATTTGAATAGGGCAAATTTTTTCTCCAAAAAGGTCGGCGGGGCCAGGCGTTTGGGGTAAATCGGGTCGCCAGTCAGGTCAGAGTCGACTTGAACTACCGGCCTCGTTTAAATTTAAAAATATTGAAAAAAAAGGAAAAAATAAAGAAAATCTAAATGGGTGGATCAAAATCCCGATCCGATCGGCCCCAAATTTTGGCGGGTCATGGGCGGGGCGGGGCGGGGCAGGCGGGGCGGGGAAAATTGTTTCATGGTTTGGTGCTCTACCCCAAACCCCACCCGTTGACATCCCCTACTCATGGGCCAATTGATTTTCCAATATGAGGAAATTAGGCCCTACCATCCTATTGACCCAATTATTTTGATAAATACTTCATTTGCAAACTAATTGTTGAAATACTGCTGCTTCAAATATGAATTCTATTTTTAATGAATTCTTGTTTAACTATTCTTAGTGGTTTTTTTTTTTAATTTCTACTTTCTTTTCTGTTTTGTCATGCGCCATCATCGTTGAAGAACAATCACCAGTTGTTTTGAAGGTTTAAGATTTGAAGAGAGTGTGCAGCACAGTAAATTCGCCGGTGTTTTTGAAATTTGAACTTCGCAGCCCTCGTTTTGATCCTTTTTTCATTTGAATCCACTCCTTTTTCAAGTAGTGGAATAAGAATTAAAAAAATAACAAAAAAAAGTAGTGAATTAAGAATTTGCAAACCACAAAGGTAGTTTTGTTGTCTTCTTTTATACGCAGGAAGTTGTCGACTGTAGGCATTTCTTTTTCACAGTCATGCATTTAGGCTGCAACAAGAGCTTGCAATACAAACTTATTGCTTAATTTGAAAAGTATTGCTAGAGACGAGCCTGCTCAAGGCATTGCACAACTAATAGAAGCTTTACTGTATGATTATAGAATTACAAACATAATATTTTTTGTTACTAGTGTCGACTCCCCTCTCCATGATATGAATGTTTGTAGGAATTTAGAGGTTACAGTTTGCCTACATTAGACTACCTGATTAGTTTCATCATTTTATCTTAGCATCAGTATTGACATTGACGGGGAGGCCGGAGGTTAACGCATTATTTTTTCTTGATTAGTGGTGTTTAGAAAAAAAAATACCCCTAGTAAAATAATGCGCATTATTATTATCCACAAATTGGTATTATTTAAAATGAAGTATTTAAATTTTACTTTTTCAATAATATTAATTACATTTTTCTTAATATTTACAAAAATGAGAATGCATCCATCTTTATGGGATAGAGGTAGGCGTAGCAGAAAATGGTTGAAGGAGTAGTCTAAACTTGATGACCCCTATCCGTAACACTTATTTTTTTCCCCAAGGGTAAAATAAGTATTTTTTGTGAAAAAAGGGTAGCCAGAGCTAGAAGTGGCCTTTGTATGAAATTTTTTGACGGACCAATATATGATATTAAGTTGGCTTATTATATTCAAATGAGATGAAATGAGTCATTTGCTATGATAATTAACGTCAGCCAAATTGGCTCCTTAGTAAATCTACAAATTAACGTCTAGATTATATGGAATGGTTGTTGATTTAGTTTTGATTCAACATATTGGGTTCATTCCATTTTAATTGTTGGGCGATTTTATGTTGATACCATGTTAATCTAAATGATGTCTACACAATTTTGGTTCTCCCCTCTTTTGTTTCCAATCTTTCAATTTCAACACAATTTTGCCCATATTCTTTATTTTTCCTCTACTTTGTCCCCATTGTTTCATAAATTCATGCGTTTTATCTCTTCTGCTAGTAATGGGGTAAAATGGGAGTAAAACTTCACTCTAAGCCTCCAACCTTTCAATTTTGACACAATTGCAGTGTTGTTCTCATGTATATATTCTTGAATCAAATGTTTAAATTGGTATTTTTTTAACTAGAGTCTAGGTTGACTGTTAATTTGATATTTTTTTGTCCATATTTGTGTTGTTACCTGCATTTAGAACAACATAACACCACAACTATAGACAAAAAAATACCAAATTAATAGTAAACCAAGAGTCTTGCTAAAAAATACCAATCAAATATCTGATTTAAGCATATACATTAGAACAACGTATTTTCAGCAATACAATTAGACACTTAGCCAAAATATACCAATTAAACATCTAATCGATCAAATACATGTGACGTAATTTGAGATTAGGAACGTATTGTACATAGACGGAGAGAAGGGTGGGCTGGACCAAGCTAAGCCCAACTCCATATATATATATATATATATATTGTCTTTTTTATCTTTTTTTTTTTTTTTTTAGAGTTTAGGTGGTTTTTCTTAACCAATTTTATTATCTAATCCTCTGGTAAAATGATTTCAGTTTATAGAATCAAAAATTTCAAAATTGAGAATTGGAATTGGTTGAGAACAACGAACTCCAAATGCTAAATCCCTAATTTCCAATCCATTCAATCCAATCGTTCTTTGTTATTGTGACTATTTCTATTTTCAACCAACTTCGATCTCCTATGTCGTCACTTTCTTTGATTTCATAGGTTTAAAAGGTTTAGACCGTTACCTTGACTTAAATTTAAAAGAAGCAAGTTTCTATATTATATGTTATAAGGCTTCTCTGAGGATCTTAGCGAGTGAATCAATTTTAGATTGAACTAATATTTTTTCTTAAGTAAAACGTGAATAGCAATCTTGCTTTATGGTATTAAAATTCTATAATCTTTATTTCGTTTAGAATTTTGTCTACAATATACTTTGAGATTGAATAGTTTTTAAGAATTATCTTATATTTGATATTAGATCTTGCTTCATAATAGTAATTATGAACATTTAATTTGTGTTTTGTACATGGAGTCAAAAAAAAATTCTATTTCCAACCATTTATGGTATGTAGGATTTTAAAAAAAAAAAAAAAAAACTGGGTGGTCAAATAAAGGGAAAACAATGAACGAGGATAAAAATTGTGACCAAGTTGAAAGATTGAGGACAAAATGGGGAGAAAAACAAAGAATATGGACAAAATTTTTTTAAAGTTGAAAGTTTGGGGATGAAATGTGAAAATCATCCTTAATTTTATTGTTATAGTGCATACAACGGTATATGAAAATCTTCAAGCACCTCTCAGAGGTGCTGTTACAGCACCTCCTATCCCATGTGGCATACATTGATGCACGCCACGTGTATTTCAAATCCATATGACGTGCATCAATGCATGCCATATTGGGTAGGAGGCGCTGTAACAGCACTTCTAGGAAGTGTTTGAAAATTACCCCAACTGTATGCTCTATTGTTTTGGAATGATTTAACCATTACGAGGATAATTAAGTGTATAATATCATTTAATTTAAGTTATGCAATTTATAATATATTCTCATAAGATTTAAGCATAATGTCTAAAGTGATTCATATGATTTTATTTGATAGGAAGAGAGGCCACATCATCTTTAAATTAGATAAATAATATATACTGTAAATAAAATCACACAGGGTTAATTACACCTAACGTCGCTAACCTTTCAACTATTTATTGATTACGTTCCTAACCTTTAATTTTTCGTTTTAATATTCTCAACCTTTTAAAAGTATTACATTTAATGTCCTGGGACGGAAACCGTCCATTTATGTTGTTAAAGTCGAGAGTATTTTGGTAAAATATAAAAAACTAATATTTTAACGTTTGAAACAAGGAGAAAAATTATAAAAAAAAAAAAAAAGAAGGGAGAGACGCCACCCCCAGGTTGCCGGAAATGGCAGCACAGGAGGGACCTTTTGGCTGCCGAAAATGGCAGCACTTGCTGCCATTTCTGGCAGCCAAGGGGGGAGACTCCAACCCTTTAGATGCCAGAAATGACAACAATTTGCTGTCATTTTGGGCAGTAGGGGCCCCCTTTTCTGGTAGCCAAAAAGGGGCGGGAGTCTCCCCCTTTTGGCTACCAAAATGGTAGCAATTTACTGCAATTTAAGCTGCCATTTCCGGCAGCCAAAATGAGGGGAAGTCTCCCCCCTCTTTTTCGCTGCCAGAAAGGGGAGACCCCCTCCTCCCTGTGCTTTGTTACTATTTCCGGCAGCCTTTGAGGGTGAGTCTCCCCCTCCCTTTTTTTTTTTTTGTTGTTTCCTTTCTTTAAACATTAAAATATTAATTTTTTATATTTTACCAAAAAGCCCTCGATTTTAACGGTAGAAATGGACAGTTTCCGTCACAGAAACGTTAAGTATAACACTTTTAAAAGGTTTGGGACGTTAAAATGAAAAATTAACGGTTAAGGACGTAATCGATAAAAAGTTGAAAGGTTAGGGACGTTAGGTGTAATTATCCCAATCACATATACCGAAATTAATTTATTCATCAATTCTAATTAATTATCTTGATATAGAAAAATTTATCCCATAGGGATTTTTTTATGTCTAAATATTCAATTAAGATAAAATGTCAAGTTTTTCATAATTTTCTCACAGGAATTGTGAATGAAGTAGTTCGATACTTTTTCATAAAATGTAACGATAGAGAATAAATATCATAGACTTGATCATAAAGAAGAAAAAAAAATCTTATAGAGTTAAAATTAAGCCCATAGGCAATTTATTCCGTTAGATTTAATTTTTGGTATGTTTTGCATATTGGTAAAACGTACACCTTATTTATGCCTCAAACGTTTAACTAACAAAAACATGTAGTATATGCATATTTGTGTTCACAACCTACCAATATTTCTAATATTCGTTGTGACATTCCTAAACTGAAAAGGGATAATTACAAGGTGTAAAAGGAGAGAATTCTTCTCTGTTTAGGGGGATGGACGTAGAGTATGTAATTAGGAAAGATGAATCCCCTACAATCCATATATATAAGGAAATTTTATAACTAACGTTTTCTAACTAACGATATAATCACGGAAAAAAATAAAATGCTTAATTTCTCGAGGCCTAGGAATGGTAATGGATCGATCGAGTCTGGTCGAGATCGGGGATGTTATACCTGTTATCCTACTCATCAAAATTTTTTTTTTGTCTTATCCCCATACCTGTCTCCACTTAAATCAAATAAAAGTTGGCATGGGTAATTACCATTTTTTTTGACAAGAAATGGTTAAACAAGTCGGGTACTGGTAAAAAGTATGATAACATTCCCTGTCCCATTTCAAGCCAAGCTGATTTTTTTTATTCCATCCCCGATATAATTACCCATTTAGCCGGATATTCTCCGTCTTAATATAGTCGGGTACCCACGAGTATCTGGTTTGACTGGTCTTTTTACCATCCCTACTGGGCTCACTTAATAGCATTCCGTATCCAGTAAAATATAATAACTATTAGTTGACAATAAAATAATCAAAATGTTACAGTTCAATGTGACTAATGTTAAAATATAATTTGATTTAGTATCATCCTGTACAATACACGGGTGGGAATATAGTAACTAATAACAATACTTCAGATTGCGGTTTATGAGTGGTGGGAGAGTATCCAATCGCCTAAGCGGTTCACAAAATTTAAAGAAAAAAAAAAATAGATGATGATATACGTGGTCCACGCCTTGCTTAATGCTATAGACGATCAATTCGTCACTTAAGACAAGACAATTGCAAGCACCCCAATTAGCATCCTAATTAATCGTCATATTCTCCTCTTTAAGACTCACCCGTGTAAATGGTGCGCACTGAGCACATCATGCAAAGGAGAGACATTATGGCTTAACTAAACAAATTGGAGATTGAAATGTGACTCTTTCCTTGTGCACCATATCTCAAACACCATTCATCAACAATATGGCCCCCTGAAAATCTCATACGAAACACATAAATATGAATCGTCTATTATTGAATTTCTGACATAAGTGTTTAAGAAAGAGGGAGATTGTTGATGGAACAAGGGGAAAGATAAAGTGCAATGTTGGTAATACACGAGAAAGGCAAAACTTAATTTACAAAATCAGATCATAAGGGAAAGGATAAAATACCTGCCAAAGCTCAGCTCACATTGAGAAGAAGGATGATAAGTGTTTTTTCTTTAAGAAAAAAGGGAAGGGAAAGTAAAGAAGGATTGTCTAGAATTTCAATAAATGGCTTGAGGAAAAAGGTAATTTAACTCTTTAATTTGCTATGAATCTAATATGTTTAATGTTAATGATAGTACTTGGTGGATTGACTGGTTCAACAGTCCATTTGCAAGGTATGTAAAATCTAAGAAAGCCAGTAAGAGAAGTTAATGCAAGGTATCTTACCTGGAGACAAAATCAGCTCCCATGTGGACATTGTCGAAAATTTTCTATTTAACTTTGAATAATATCCTTGTTTTAGCACAAGACAGGGCTTCATATTTTCCAAGTTTTTAAAGAAATTTTCTGTTTAAAAACTTGTACCGCTTGGATATTCATTTTACTTTACAAATAATTATTTCAATTTATATTGCAAATCTGGTTGTGTTGAAAATGTGGTGGAGTATAAGATAAAGAGTGCGATTAAGGAATATTCAAGAAGCGCACCGTGGACACGTTCTGTTTTTCAGTATTTTATTTTTAAGTTGTTACGTTTTAGTCCTTTTATTTCTTACTTGTTGCACAAGATAGTCTAGAAGGACATTACTGTTTAAATTCGTGTTCACTTGCTAGGGTTCCTTGGTGATTTGTGAACTAAATAAAAATTATAGACTTGGATTTTTTTTTCCCCAATTGTTTTGATCCAATCTCAGTATTCTACTGAATCAATAGTTTGTCGATCAATATCAAATTATACATCGGTATACTTGTGCAAATTAATGAATATTTGATTTCTAAACCTGCAGTATTCTTCAAAATCAACATTTTTAGGGTTTATCTTTGAGTTCTTCGTCTTTATCACATTTCCGCTACATCCAACTATTAGAGCCAACAAATCAATTTTCTCAGTCAAAAAAACGACCTTTTTCTTTTTATGTTAAGATCTGTGTGGCGCATTGGATATGAATTCATTACGCTCAAAACGTGGATGTGAAATCCATATTCTAGAATTTAATGGTACGCTAGATGAGGATGAATTTCTTAATTGGCTCTATGTGGTAGAAGAGATTCTCGATTACATAGACGTACCCGAAGATAAAAGGGTATCAGTGGTGGCCAAGAGATATTGTCGTCAAGCGGCCTGTAAGTGGAATGAAATCAAGAGTCAGTAATGAAAAAAATTATTCTTGAGATAAATTCCTCAAGCATATGTGCAAACAATTCCTATGTTAGAATTCGAAGATACATAAAGTTGCAAGGTGCATGGTGTTATACGTAGTCTGGTGGATTTTAGCACCCTTAAACAAGAACAGATCACGGAAGATTTCAGCAATATAGCATATTTTAATGGGCCTATTACGGGTTATGGAGTATTTCCTTCCCCTGTAAGTCTAGGCGTCATAGGACATTGATGATAACGAGTTCGTAAGATATTTTCATTATGTATAAATTTTTAAAAGTGCACCTTAGCTTAATATATATGTTTTCTTAAACAATTTTTTTTTTACTTTGCCCTGACCTTCTTTATTCATATTGAAAAAAATTATTACATGAGTGAAAGCAATTAACTTAATATATATAGTTGTGCTATTTAAACAAAAGCACATACAAAAATTTTAACAAGAGTGACACATAGCATAATCATATTTTTTAACAAATCACATCACTTTTACATAAACATTAATTACATAAGACACATGCCATTTTTGTCACTGTTTTTGTCTTCCCCTCCCCACCCCCTCACTAAACTAGAATAATTATGATATCTATGTATATATATGTACACAGGTATATATGTGTGTGTGTTTTTTGTCTGTGCGTGCCTATTTAAAATGATCATAAAAAATTTTATCCAACAACAATAACAACAACAATAATGTATTATTTGGTTGTGAACTACAATCTTTTAAGAACACATATCTAGATGCACCTAGAAAAACGAGAAACGAGAAAATTGCATTCATAATTTTTTTTCAATTAATATTCTCCCTGCATGTGCGGGTCGACCCTGGGATGGAAGACTTATAATCCAACTTGCAAATAAATACTACGTACTTCATGCATGATTGAAACTTGAAGGTCCTAAAAAATTTAGGAAATTGAACATATTCAAGGAGAAGACTCTAGAGCTGAATTTGCGAGTTTGTCGTCTCAATCTATAATTTTTAAATTGCTAAAATGTTCACTTTTGCATGAATAACGTATTTCATAATTCATGTTTACTGCTTGTAATTCCCCAGTTATATAATCCCATATAAAATATGGGCTGTGAAGTTATATACTTCATCCATTTCTTCTGAAATATTCCCTTGTATAATACGTGTAATCTGTTGGGAATTAAGGTAGATTCTCCGATTACGCCCGCAGGACCGTTGTTCAAGGAATTTAATTGAGACAAGAAAAATAAAAGACGAAGACAAATTTAACGGACTGTCAAAGCTTTTCACTGTATGATTAAAGTCGCTACAATCATACAGAATTTTCACTCGCCAAAACTCATCCCCAAGTACCACAAGAAAAGTATACCAAGCTTTACCGCATCTACCAATTTCTACCCTTTGCCCAACCGGCAAACAATACAAGAAATCCCAAGACGCTAAGCTACTATTTTTCTTCACAAGACTCTCTGACCCGACTCAAGTGACACCGAGAAAATCACTCCGAGTTTTACCACACCTAATTTTCTACCATTCGAGCAAACCACGAAGAGTTACAAGAAAACTCTTCAAGGTGCTAGACTCACTAGTTTTTCTCTCAACTCACTTGTACCACTTGTGTATAAAAGAAGAAGAAAACATCTCTATTTATAGGCTTCGTTTCCTTGGAAGACAAGGCAATCCTTCTATGATTTGGATTCCTTTTCCTCCTAGGATTCTTCTTCTTTCCCTTTCCTTTTCCTTTTCAACTTTGGATTATTTTTGACAACAAACCCAACAATCTCCACCTTGTCAAAATAAACCAAAATCTTTATCTTCTCCAGTCTTGTACACAATACTTGAGAAATTACCAGGCAAGCCTTTGACACTTTGACAGTCCCATACTCCACCACATGAGTATATATAATCACTTAGAATTAACAACAATTCCAAGCATTTCATCGGCTCAATGTCGAAATAAACCTGCTGAAATTTGTGTGTAACTCTCTCGTTGGCTTTCCAGAGAGCTCATCAGCCATCGACATTACTACAAACACACACCTTGCATCACCGCCAACCAATGCCGTGTGTAAATACAACCGCTAGAAGTAACACACATCCTTTACCATGACACCTAGCGACACGCCATGGGGATGTACCCACATACTTCATAGCACATCTCCACCGCCCTCACATTAAGAGAGTCGGATTGTCCAAATCCGAACAGTAGCCGAACCTGCTCCACCTGAACAATGTTTTCTCACGTGGTCAACTAGTCTACAACACCAACAAGTTGCAACAACCACCAGTCCCCAGACGATCTCATTAAGAATTTTTGTATCTGCACCAACTCGCAAAGAATTAAACAATTTTTCCAGGTGCAACAAATTTGAAGAACCCCTTGCCGGATCCACCTCTCTAAATTGACGCCATAATTCCTTCACAGCAAATATTCGATGAATATTTACAAGAACATTCCTGACTAGATGGAGACACATCCTGCTTCCAGTTTTCAAATATAAATCTTCCCAACCACTATCGCTCATACTGGCTCCAGCAACTTTGTTAGAACAAGGAGAAAGTTTTCCTTTGAAAGCTTTAAATTGCCCAATCAAAATCAAGAAATTCCAGACTTGTTCTAGCCACAAATCAAACTTGATTATCACAAATTCGCACTTTGCCATATCTTTCCTCTGCTCCACCTCGAACAAAACCTGATGCTCTGATACCACTGTTGGGAATTAAGGTAGATTCCCCGATTACGCCCGCAAGACCGTTGTTCAAGGAATTTAATTGAGACAAGAAAAATAAAAGACGAAGACAAATTTAACGGACTGTCAAAGCTTTCCACTATATGATTAAAGTCGCTACAATCATACAGAATTTTCACTAGCCAAAACTCATCCCCAAGTACCACAAGAAAAATATACCAAGCTTTACCGCAACTACCAATTTCTACCCTTTGCCCAACCGGCAAACAATACAAGAAATTCCAAGACGCTAAGCTACTATTTTTCTTCACAAGACTCTCTGACCCGACCCAAGTGACACCGAGAAAATCACTCCGAGTTTTACCACACCTAATTTTCTACCCTTCGAACAAACCACGAAGAGTTACAAGAAAACTCTTCAAGGTGCTAGACTCACTAATTTTTCTCTCAACTCACTTGTACCACTTGTGTATAAAAGAAGAAGAAAACATCTCTATTTATAGGCTTCGTTTCCTTGAAAGACAAGGCAATCTTTCTATGATTTGGATTCCTTTTCCTCCTAGGATTCTTCTTCTTTCCCTTTCCTTTTCCTTTTCAACTTTGGATTATTTTTGACAACAAACCCAACATAATCAACACATTTGTCATTTAGGGATGATGATCATAATAATAATAATGAATTAAACTGATCAATGGCTCCAATAGAAAGGTAAAATTTCATAGTTCAAATAATTTGTATATACAGGGCGCAGTTCTTGTTACTTATAGATTATGATCTATTCTTTCAGTTTCTATTCCCCTAAATGACTTGAAAGGAAACATAAAGCAAAACGACTTGAATGTACCGCGTCGGAAGGAAAAATTCTTTTTTTTTCCTTTTAACTTTTTTTCCGTGCAAGGGGCACATTTTTTTGGGCATAATTAACCCATAGTTTATGGTTCCAAAACAAGGTCCTAGAAAATAATGATCAAAAGTAAATATCAAAACTACTATGTTTGTAATCTGCATAACGTATATAGTTTCATAATTAAATGTAGAGCATTAATACGAGCGAGGTTATTGAAACTATGGATCAACATCTACGGAATATATCGAAAATGCATTTACATGTGATGCTCTGGCTGCATTATACTAATTATAGTAATTGGTTGCTAGCATCTATATCAATCGAAGAAGAATGCTAATACATATAAGGTCGACCTCCATCTGATTATATATATATATATATATATACATAGTCAGTTATATCTTGTAGAATGTCCATTATAGTCAGTTCATATTATAAGACGTACATTTTCATTTATGGACAAATTGCAACTGATACACCCTTAAATTGTGTGTATTATTGGATAAGATGGCATAAAAAAGTGCTACTTGTTGGGGTTTGAACCTCGCATACACAAAAGTAAAAACAAGGTTAACCCCATAAACTAGATGAAATTACAAGAAATCGAGAACGTCACATAAAACGGACAAATAGAATGTCAACCCCCTTTCTTCTCTCCTATCCGGCCGTCCCGCCGGATTCCGTTCACCGGCTCCCCTCTGACGAGCAGTAGTGGTGGACCACGAAGGTCAGGGTTCAGGTACCACTCCACAAGGCAACACAACACAGGCCGACTTCTTGTCACCACTTACCGCTCGACACAAGCGTGATGACCTAACCCTAAAATGAATTAGGGTGAAGCTTTTGTAGTGCAATCATCGTGGGCCTTCGAGCATCAAGCCCGAAGCTTACTTCCTCCATAAGGCCCACTAAGTCACTTTTGAGCCAGTCTAGTTGCCAGTTATGGAGTTGTCAGTTATGGAGTGCATATAATATAATTCAGTCCAAGGCTTACAACCTATAATGGAAGTAGATTTGAATTATTTCCCATCCTCACCCCGGGTTTATTAGATAGCCAAAAATCTAACAAACCTCCACCAGATACCTAATAAACTTGCAAGCAAAAACATCAAGTTAATTCTTGTACAAAATAGGTATCCTAAATCAATTGGAGTTTAAAGACTTACCAGTTCCAATCACCATCACCTGCTAAGAAAGTACAATAAAGTACTAACAGATATACATGTCATATATATTATACAAGCAAATAATCAAAGCAGCAAATGCTTTCAACACACAAAGTGTAAAACATGCATGTATCAATCAAGAGCAAAAGGTGGTATAAAAAATAAGACAGTGAGATACACGTCCAAAGGTAAACATATAGATCAACACTTAGCCAACAAATGCAACCAATGCATGTATGACCCCACATGATCTCACAAGAAACCCTTCCCAGGTGTGTTTAACCCCCTAAGAGAACTAAGCTCTCGCCTCACCATCTCCATAGCTCACAGATCGCTCACACAACCCAATCAACTGGTAACCTACTAAAGACGAAGGTCAACGAGGCTATCATCTATCACTCATCTCAACACAAGAAAGCCTCCACCCAGTGAGATGACAAGAGTTTAGTCAAAAAACTCCCAGAGCTCACCAAAACTCCCACCAAAGCCAACAGAACTTCCACTAGATTCACATCAAAACTCTCCACCAAAGTTCACAAGGACTCTCTACTTGAGCTCACAGAACTCAACACCTGACCAGGTTTTCCTAGACAAATGACCAACACCACCCTATGCATATCACCAATGCACCACCTTATCATCTCTAGCATCAAAACCATACCAGTCAAAACTATCTACTGAAATGTGTCACAAAATCCCACAAACCATGCATGTAACTCCAAGTAACACATGCAACATGAGATATCCAAAAAAGATGCAAATAGTAAGACAATCAATGCATTTAAATTGCACAAAGCATTTACATAACATTTAATCACACGAAGGATTAAATGAACACAAAATTGGAAATTAATTCCTAAATCTAGCACAAGCAAACAATTAACAAACCATGGCAACCACCAAAACCTATCGATCACACCACACAATGATCCACTAGTGCATAAATTAAAAGGAATTAGCTAGTTTACCGAGCGGACCAATTTGTTGGTCAGTACCAAAAGAAAGAGGAGCTATTTTAGCCACCAATTGCAAAATACGATCACTAAATGGCCCATCAAGGCATCGAACCACCACACCGCGCTCCAAACCCTATTATTTCAGCACGTTTGTGGCTGTAGGAGTGTCCGAGATTTACATACTTGACATTTGTAAGAAGCCCATTTAGAGAGGAGTCCAACGCCACTGACTATGCTGCAAAATAACACCGGACGCACTGGCAATTGCTGCTGGAAAGTTCTTCACCAGTGCTGAAAAGGAACCCGAACAGCAACCCACTGTTTCACCCATTTTCTGTTGCCTTTCCGGTGTCCACAATTGACAAACTTTGTACCGTTTGAAAAAGACGAGTCCAACACCACCAACCATGAAGCCATCGGAAGCTGGACGCCCTGACACTTGCAAGTCAAATTTCCGGCAGCCACGTTTCGTACTCCGGTCATGCGCCACCTATGGAGCTCAGATCGATTCATGCACCTCATTGCTGAAAAGCTCTCATCGCCAGGAGTCTGGATCTAGTCTCGGATCATCCAAACTCCACCGGATCGAAAAGTTATGGACCGTCCAATTTGACGGGTTTGCTCCTCCCGCGTGTGACTATGGTTTTCAATCGTTCCACTTCCAGACTCGATTTCTTTTTCCCAAATCACCACCGAGGCTCTGATATCAATTTTTGGGTTTTGAACTTCACATACACAAAAGTAAAAACAAGGTTAACCGGATAAACTATATGAAATTACAAGAAATCGAGAACGTAACATAAAACTAACAAATAGAATGTCAACTCCCCTTTCTTCTATCCTATTCGGCCGTCCCGCCAGATTCCAGTCTCCAGCGCCCCTCTGACGAGCAGTAGTGGTGGACCACGAAGGTCAGGGCTCAAGTACCACTCCACAAGGCAACATGACACGGGCCAACGTCTTGTCACCACTTACTGTTCGACACACGACGAGATGACCTAACCCTAAAACGAATTAGGGTAAAGCTTTTATAGTGCAATCATCGTAGGCCTTTGAGCATCAGGCTCGATGCTTACTTCTTCCAGAAGGCCCACTAAGACACTTTTGAGCAAGTATAGTTGCCAGTTGTAGAGCGCGTACCAGCATAATTAAGTCCAAGGCTTACAGCCTATAATGGAAGTGGATCTGAATTATTTCTCATCCTCGCCCTGGATTTATTAGGTAGCAAAAAACCTAACACTACTAAACCCACACAAACTTGGGGCATGTGATCTATGTCTCATACCTCATCGCACATTGACCGTTCTTTATTCACACATTTTGTGTCCAGAACAATTGTAAATTGTCTACATTGCTATTCTCATCTCACTATTTTTTTTATACAATTGGAGGAACTTCGGGGACGTGAGGGGAGCATAGACTTAAACTCAGGACCTTGTTGTGGTTAGGAGTGCTCTTTACTACTACTTGAGTTATCATCCCATGTTTTACTTAAATTAAGTTAATTTACGCAATAATCATTTAATTATTAGAAAAAATAGAAAATTGCATTTGTAAATTTTGACGATAAATATATTCTCCCTGCATGTGAGGGTCAACGCTGGGGAGGGAAGACACATCCAACTTGTACATACATAGTACTTTAAAGTCCTAAAAAACTTCATCAATTGAACATATTCCAAGCGAAGACTTATCCACTTGTAAATAAATATACGAGTTCATACATAGTTGAAAGTCCTTAAAAATGAAACTTCATTAATTGCGCATATTGAACGAGAAAACTTGAAGGTCAAATTAACTAATTAGTCAACTTAATCTCTATTTCTTAGATTGTTAACACGTCTCATTTTTGCATAAGTTGACTGACATATTATAAAATTTATGTTTGCTGCTTATAATTCTCTCATAATCCCATATAAATATGAGATTAAGTTGCCAGTTTTTGCACTTCAGTTCAAGGGTCTTTAATTTAATTGGGTTGGCCAAAAAAAAAAAAAAAGTAGTTTTTGATTACATATTTTGTAGCAATGAATAGCAAGGACAGCCTCTTGACAGCTGCCACAGCCGGTGAAATGTCTACGGGCGGATATGCCCCACCCAAGATCATGCGCTCTGATTTTCCCGAAGATTTTATCTTCGGTGCTGCTACGTCTGCTTAGCAAGTGCTTATAATTTTTGGTTATTGCAATGAGTTTTCTCAAATCTTTCTCAATTGTCATTAGCTTTATTTTCTTTGTCATAATGTAATTGATTAGTTTGAGGGTGCTTGGTCTATGGACGGTAAAGGCCCAAGCAACTGGGATGTCTTCACACAAAGGACACCAGGTCTCTCCCTCTCTCACTCTCTGTTTGCAGTCTTCACACAGAAAAAAGAACATATATATATATATATGTTTATATACATTTGCTGATTGTTTTTATATGAACTATGACAGGTAAAGTTGATGGGGGAAGTAATGGATGCGTAGCTATTGACCAATACAATTTAGTAAAGGTAAGTACTTGAGACTTGTTTACTTTCATTATTTTATCAAAACATGTCATGTCATGTAATTATGAGAGTCGAGTCTTAAAGAGAACCTGACGTTTTAAAATAGAACATAATGTCTTAATCATAGGTCTAGAAGATTTATATAATATATATATTTTAAATTTGAAGTATTCACATATGTCCTAAACAAGATCAATTAATACAATTAGATTGTCTATGATCTATCAATCCCCTTATTCGTGGTAGTACCTGTCCGTATCGGATTAGTCTGTCCATGGGTTTCAAGCAAATCGAATTTTTTTGCCATCTCGAAGCTCATAAAGACAACTTCTCAACAAATTCATCTGATCAGTTTCTTCTACCTTTTGGTAATATCGTTGCAGGAAGACGTGGCTTTGATGAAGAAAGTGGGTTTGGATTCATACAGATTCTCAATTACATGGACTAGAGTATTGCCAGGTATATTTTACATAAATATATAAACTGGAAATGAACAAAATTAAAAAGACACAGGATCAAGGGTTGGTCTAGTGGTTAAAGGCTCAACCTTTTACCGAGAGTTTATGGGTTCAAATCCCATGTGTCACTCCCCTTCACTCCCTCTTTATCAAAAAAAAAAAAAAAAAAATTACACTACCTGCTAGCGGCATGCGTTAACGTGCCCTTTCATTATAGGAGGAAGATTATCAGGTAGAGTCAACAAGGAAGGGATCAAATACTATAACTATCTCATTGACTTGCTCGTCGCTGAAGGTTTAGTAATTACATCTTATCTTCATTTCATCTTACAAAGACAAAACATTAAGGCCTTTTTTGTCATTTTCAGTCTATTTTTAGTTTTCAGTTTGTCAAAATATTGAAAATATGTTTGCTTTCATAATTTTGAAAATGCATTTCTAAATAAGGAAATTTTTGTGGAAAAAACTCAGAACTACATTGTGTCATTTTGAGTGCTTTCAGTGTAAAAAATTGAAAACATTGAAAACAAGAAAGTAGATTTATTTTTTTCTAAAATTACTCTCAAATCAAAAAATTAAGAAAAAATGAAACACAAAGAGAGCGGATATTAATCAACCTGTTAGCTTCTTACATTAACAATTGTGTAGGAATTGAGCCCTGTGCAACTATCTTCCACTGGGAGTTCCCCAATCTCTTGAAGATGAATATGGTGGCTTTTTAAGCCCAAAGATAGTGTAAGCAATTCAAGAAATTATAAAGCAATTAATTTTGCAAACAGTTACATTAAATGCCTAAGGAATATTATTTCTTGATCCGTTATGGTGTATTGTGCATATAGGAAAGATTAAAGTGAGTTTGCAGAGCTGTGTTTTTGGGAATTTGGTGATCGGGTGAAACATTGGATCACACTGAATGAGCCATGGTCCTTCACTCATGATGGATATGTAAATGGTACTCATCCACCGGGTCAGGGAGCAACTTCAGCTGCTGCAACAAACACTACAGCAAACACTATCTATCGTTGTAAATCTACTATAGCTGAATCTTTATCAACAATTTGTACTGATGGAAATCCGGGCACAGAGCCGTATACTGTGGCACATAATTTGATCCTTGCTCATGCAGCCGCCGTTGATATTTACAAAAAAAGATATCAGGTAATGAGGTTTGTTGTTTTATTACCAAGTCAATAACACAATACAAGATTTGATGCAGCTAAAACACACATGTACTGATGTGCACAGTATTAAGACTTGGGGGACTCTTTTAAAAGGCCGTGATATACCGAGAAAATCCTTGTTTCCTAACCGAATAGGTAACAAAGCCACTTTGCCAGATCCATTGCTAATCACTCACATCCCCCAAGTTAAATCGGTGTGTGTTGTTGCACGGGTTCCAGTTGGGTTCTCAATTGGGCTCTTTTCTGATACCATTTGTAATGACTCAGTCCACGTTGGTATGACTCATTTTCTTTACCTAAGCGATCTGGGATTGTTTAAAAACGAGTTATATATAATTGCATAGCGGTATCTGGGAAAAAAAAAAGAACCTTGTTAATAGTAGTAGCTCAAGTTACTATATGTTGGTTAATCGTTTTAAAATTGTGAGATTCATCTTTTAACATATAGGAACATCAAGGAGGTCAGATAGGAATAACAAATGTTGCGGCATGGTACGAGCCACTCACCAATACACAAGCAGACAAAGATGCCGCTTCAAGAGCTCTTGATTTTATGTTAGGATGGTCAGCAATTAGCAGCTCTTCTCATTTTATATTTATCGAAAGAAGCTGGCAAATTTTGGTTAGTTTCAAAATATAATTTTTTTTTTTAATTATCTTCAGGTTTGTAGCACCGCTAGTGAGGGGTGATTATCCACCGGTTATGAGGGAACTAGTGGGAGACCGTCTTCCAACATTTACACCAGAAGAGGGTAAACTAGTGAAAGGGTCCTATGACTTTTTGGGCTTAAATTATTACACGGCCGTTATGCTACAAGTGCACCTAAGCCACCTGGTACACCACCAAATTATATAAGGGATCAGCAAGTTCAAACATCAGGTAGTGAAGTAACCATTATGTATAGATACTTTATTTCTGCCCAGTCGGGATTGTTGGATATATTTTAACAAAATTTGACCGATCAAATGATGTCACTCTGCAAAAATTCAAAATACAAAGTAGATTATACGATGTTCATATTTTGAATAATCTGCAGGTGAAGATGCCAGTGGAAATCCTATTGGTCTAAAGGTAGGCTTTTTTTCTAACTCATTTTTTCCGGTGAGAAGAAGAGAATATATGCAACAACTTATTATGGTAACGTACTTTTCTGTGTTGATGTTAGGCAGAATCGGATTGGTTATACATCGTTCCATATGGAATACACAAGCTGCTAATTTCTATAAAGGAAAAATATAATAATCCCCCGATTTACATTTCAGAGAATGGTAAGTTAGCATGTTTATGGTTAAATCTTCAGTAGAAGAAGAAGAAGAGGAAAAAGAAGCGGAAGCGTATTTGAATACTTTAACATATATTATTAGATTTACTAAAATAATGTGATCTATGTAGGGGTCGATGAAAAAACGATACGGCCTTAACAGTTTCAGAAGCTCGAATTGATGAGATGAGAATTATGTATCACCAAGATCATTTGCTTTACCTTAAAAAAGCAATGGAGTAAGTAGTCATTCAAATAATTATTTACACATAGAACTAGTTGATAAATATTTACTAACATTCATGATTTTAATTCCTTTCAGTGATGGTGTAGATCTGAAGGCTTACTACATATGGTCAATGTTGGACAATTTCGAATGGTCCGAGGGATACAGTGTTCGATTTGGTATTATTTACATAGATTTCTTGAATGGCCGTTTAACAAGAACCCCAAAAACCTCTGCTGTCTGGTTCATGAATTTCCTGAACAAAAAGGCAATTACATTGAAGAGAAAAGCCCTAGAAAATGGAGAAGAATATGGCTATGTGAAAAAGCTAAGAAGCAGCTAAAGAGAAAATTGTTATGCTTCTATTCATTTGTATTGTTATGTTTCATTTTTCTCCTATTTTATTTGTTTCCCATTCGGTTGTACATTAGAATGAAATAATGTGAAAAATTGATAACCTAGAAGACTAAAATCCACAAAAGAAGTGATTAATTCTAATTTATTTATGTGTATAGATAGATCCATTTATGAAGGATCTTTTGGTATGCCAACATTCACCTTCAGCTTCTTTCAGCCTTTAGCCAAGGCAAAAGATACTACAGAAAAATTCCGATCTGATCTACACTTCATTTGGGGGTGTCGATGCTTGAAAAAAAAATTTGCAGACGCTCCTTGCATGGTCGAAAATGTCCTTTAACTAGCGATGAGCATCTACTCGATGACAATTTCTGTTAGGCCTCGAGTCATTGTACACCCGTAGTGTCCATTCTTGACACAGCATTCCTTCATGTAACTCTCACAACAACTGCCTAGGCGTCTCTTCTCCAACGCTGAGCAACATGGGATTCCTTTTCTTTCTTCATAACAGTCATCTTTTCGGGGTTTCTCACAATGGTTTTCCAAGCAGTTGCCTTTGGGAATTTCGTGATCATTGTGTTCGGATGAGTGTGAATTACTCGTAGTATGGTTTCCACGATCACAATGGTGAGCATTGTGTAGACTGGCTTCTTCTGTGCAAATATCAGTCATTTGAGTCGAATTGGTGCATTTACTTTCTCTGCTGCAAGTTATATGATCCCCGGAGTGGTTGTGCACGCTAGGCGGCTCCAAATGCTCATGATCACAGCACTGATGATCCTTAGCTTGTTTCTCGATCTAAAGAATGAGTACTCTGTTTAATGCAACCATGCTTTTCAGCAGATTTCGAGCATTGCTTGCTACCACACTTATTGGAAGAGCATTTTTTAGCCTCAATCTTCTTCTTGGGCTCGGTTTTACAACAAGGCGGCTTTTGGTTGTCAGAGCCACAGCCGCTTGTGTTATGGCATTTACTAGCTCTGTGGCCATGGCAATGCTTCTTTCGTAGAAGCAGCATACTATTGAGTATAACCAACAAGCAAGTCCCCACATCGGTTAGAACTGCAGCCCAGACTAATGGATGCCCAGCGATTGCCAATCCTAATACGGCGGCCTTTGTAGCAAGTGATATTACCACATTCTCTAAAACTTTCCTTAGTACTTTCCTGGAAATATGGACAGCTTTCGGTATCTTTGTAATGTCATTGGACATAAGAACTATGTTTCCTGTTTCTGTTGCAAGTGCAGAGCCAGAGACGCCCATTGAGATGCCGATATTTGCAGTAGCTAATGCAGGAGCATCGTTCACACCATCACCAATCATGGCTGTTGGACTTTCCTTCTGAAGCTGTCTAACGATTCTTGCCTTGTCTTCCGGTAGGAGTTCTGCATAAACAGCTTCTAAACCGCCACCTAACTGCAGAAAAAACGCAATTGATCAGTCCATCATTTTCAATAATATGAATACTCAAGCATTTGCTTAATTTCTGAATCATCCTTAAGGAGGGATTACCTGAGATTGTGCATGCTTAGCAGCTTCACAAGAGTCCCCAGTAAGCATTACAGTTTTAATTCCCATCAAACTGAGCTCTTTCAAGGCTTCTTTTGCTCCTGTTCTGCATATATCTGACAGACTAAAGATTCCGGCAAGAGATGACCCCAAGAAAATGTAACCAATGGACTTTCCTTCTAAATTTTGCCCGTGTGACGTTGGAACTGCACATCAAAACAAATTTTTGTCTTTAAAATATGAACTGAGTGAATAAAACAGAGTTTACTAGTTTATTCTGTTCAACTTTCACCTGTAGTACACCCTGCTCTTGAAGATATTTTCCAATTTCCAATATGGATTTCATTCTCTTCAATTGTCCCACAAATCCCTTCACCGGGAAAGCTTTCAAATTTCTCTACATGGTCTGGCTTAGGTTCAATCGAATATGATCTCGCATGGTCAATCAAAGCGGTTGCCATTGGATGGCTTGATTTGCTTTCGATGCTTGATACCCTTGTAATATTTATTGGAGATGTTCAACTTCCATTTTCGCAGCATAGGAAAAAAACAAATATACATACTTTTCTAAAGGACGACTAATTCTAATACCAGTAAAGAAGTGTGTTCAAGCTAACATCATCCAGAAGAGATCTGAAATCTGCCACAATAAATTCTCCCCTTGTTATTGTCCCAGTTTTGTCAAAAGCCATGATCTTTATAGAAGCAAGGGATTCGAGATATTCCTCCCCTTTAAACAGAAGACCAAGCTTTGACGCTTTTGACAATCCACATAACATCGCAACTGGTGTAGATAGAACGAGTGAGCATGGACATCCGCTCACCAAAACAACGAGAGCCAAGCGCCACCATTCTCTCTTGTTATCAACTTTGAACGCAAAAGGAACTAAAGCCAAAGTTATAGCAGTAACCACAATAACTGCAAATATTTATGGGGTAATTTTAAGAAACTAGTACAAGATTTTTACATTCATTATTTATGATAAAATACAAATCTCATTAACCTGGGGTGTAGTACTTGGCACATTTGTCTATAAGTCTTTGGGTTCGGGATTTCTTCTTTTGGGCCTCTTCTACGAGCTTTGCCATTCTAGCCACGACACAGTCTTCAGCAACAACCGTAGTTTTGATGCTTATGTAGCCTAGAAATGGCCAAAGAAGATAAAAAAGAAGCTAAAAATTTACAAAGGAACAAGTTCTAGTTCAAAATAGTACCATTGAGATTTATCGTGCTAGCCCAAACAATCGAATCCTTTTGCTTGGATACCGGGAATGATTCTCCAGTCAAAATTTTCTCGTCCACTTCACAAGTTCCGTCCACAACAACTCCATCAATGGGGATAACTTCTCCTGCCTTAACAGCAAGAATTGTGTTCAACTTGACTTCATCAGCATTGATTTCTTCTCCTGTATCAGCAAGGACAGCTCTTTGAGGTACCACATTCACCAAGGATGACATCACAGCAGTTGCCTACATAAAAATTCTTGTCATTGTAACACATAATTATTCTCAATCGAAAATCTTTTCATTGTTCACCCATTCATCAAATTCAAGTGTTAGTCCATTTTCTTCCAAATATCATCTCTGTCAAGGTTTCCTTTATGGACAATTTATTTTTTATACAAGGGGATATAGGAGATGGGAGGGAAATTCTGGGACGGACAGGTGTGGTTCGAATCCAAGACCTCCAACCTAGAATGCGAGCATCTTAATCACTATAGCACAATTCGAAACGCGGACAAGTATTTTTATTAGCATAGAAACATATAAATTTTTTAGATACAAAGATAAACAAGAAATCCAAATTAAGTCAAGGTTAGTCTAACCCACAAAGAGATTTAGTCCCATTAATTGAGTTAATCAATACTAAGAACTCACTCTTTTTCTAAATTCAGAGATCTCAAGAAAAATGAAAAATCTAATTACTAACTAGACTCCATTGCTTACAGTATAAATAATAGGAGGTCGGGAATATAGATAGACAGCTAATGAGACGGGAACTTAGGCACATCCGGAGTCGAAGAAGAGAACGAGATTAGCATGTTCAGACCTTGTGACTTGCCCTTGACTCTAGCCATTTGGCTATGGTGAACAAGAAGACAATTGCTCCAGCTTCAAAAAAATCCTTGAGAGCACATGATCCAACAACTGCAACACATCAAATGATCTATCAAGAAAGTTAAAGCCAAATAGAGCATACAAGAATAAGAGCAACTCAAATCTTTATATATTCCAAATATTCAAAAGTTAAAATTGCACTCTAGACATTCAATTTTACATTTTAGTTTGGAGGATGGAGACTGAAATCCACTCTCTATTGCTAAGAACTTCGATTTTTAACACTTCAACTCTCTCAATTTCATAATCTCTACCTCTAAATCAAATGTATGAATTTGATATGAAAAATTTGAAGAAAAAATACAAGTAACAAAGTATTGAGGAGGACGTAATTGAATAAAATAAAATAAAATGAAAAAATAATAAATTTAAAAAAAAAAAAAGAGAAAGAAAAGTCAACGATTATGATTAAACTTGTTGACCAAGGATGATTATTGACTTTGAAAGAAAAATCATATATCAAATGATGATGCCACTGGGGAAAAACATTCCCTTATAATGCCTGCTATAATTTATTTACTATTATTATTTTTTAAGGTATAATTCCTGCTATAATATTTCCTTTTTTTTTTTTTTTTGGTTGGCGGGGGTTGGTCCCTATAGCTATTTTTGCAAAGATGGAGCAACCCTCACCTCATCCCTTACGGAGTTCAAACTGCCACGTGACTGAACAACATTGGGCGTTGAAATCTCAACACCCAATGTTGTTCAGTCACATGGCAGTTTGAGCTCCGCAAGGAGTGAGGTGATGTTTTCTTAGAAAATCACGGAGCAACACTATAGGCTCAAATTCAAAGTACACGAGATAGGTTGTTGAACATTTCTTACATTAAAACTTACAAAAATCCGATAAAACACTTAGGAGCGTCGATAATTAGTCGGGGAAACATAAAACTTTCATATAACAAAAACAAATTATAATCTCTAGCAATTTCTATTGAACTATATATCATAAACTGTACGTGTGCATGTATATGTAGTAGAGTACCTGCAATAACAACAAGGATGTTGATATCTATTGTGAAATTTCGTACAGATTTAAACGCCCTTAACAGAATCGGCACGATTCCCACAGCCACAGCACCAATAGCAAACCATCTTAAGGGTCTGTAAAAATACTTGAAAGCTGATACCAGAAGTAGGAATCCACATATCATTGCATATGGGCTTGGCCATTTGTTCTGGTAATTTTTCTCCCCATATGCTCTGATATTTGCTTCCAATCCTGCCTGATTCAGTGCCTTAACTGCCCACCATTACTAAACAGAATAAGTAGTTGATCCACAAAATATGCGTATAAAAATAATTTGACTACTTTCTATGAAAGTATGAAATTGAATAATATTTACGCGTTTATTTGTAAACCACAAACTGGGGGATTTAGGGCTCACCCCTTTTAGAATATTTCTTTTGATGATCCTTTGAAAGCAAAAAAAAATTAGTGTTTCAGGTATAAATCGTTAAATTCTGACT
>CAVNYN010282202.1:0-20427 GCA_963692815.1 Nyctanthes arbor-tristis
TCATATTTAGACCTTACAAATTGTATAAACCACCAACCAATCAACCATGATTATTGATGCCAAAATCAAAAAGTTTAAATTCAAATCATAACAGTCCCTTTTTCTTTTGTTCTTTGCCCCTTCTTAATCTATTGTTCATGGCCTACTTATTTTTCACTCTTTTTTGTGTTTGTTCTTTGAAGTGCATTGGAACCTGATTTCATACTAAAAAGTAAAAAATTGAATTTCTTGTTTGAGCAATTAAAAGCATAATAAACATTCTATAAACACTCAAAAAATTGCTAAAATAACAAAACACTCAATTTGTCCTACACGACGCTCTTCCGATCTCTAAAATAACAATTCCAAATCCAAGGTCCTATAAACAATTTACAAAATTTAAACATTCTAAGTACAAGAATCAAGTTCCTATAAACTAACTGACATAAAATTGCTCAAAAATAAACTAACATAAAACAAGTAGCAAAGCTACTGGGAAGAAGAAACGGATAGGGACTACCGTGCAAATGGAGAATCTGGAGAGGCCGAGGCGGGGCAATGAACGGAAGCCAAGGCGCGGAAGCTAGCAGCGGACGGGAGCAAGAAGCCACGGCGCAACGACACAGTAAAACTGGCAATTTCTGGGGGCCAAGCTCAGTCGCACGCCTAATAAAGGGTGGGGAGCGG
The DNA here is from genome assembly GCA_963692815.1 of Nyctanthes arbor-tristis. Lineage (NCBI taxonomy): Eukaryota > Viridiplantae > Streptophyta > Magnoliopsida > Lamiales > Oleaceae > Nyctanthes > Nyctanthes arbor-tristis. The sequence goes on from CAVNYN010282202.1 coordinate 667, forward strand.
CTTGGCGAACGAAAGGCTGCTGAAGAGTGAAGAGCGGCGACCGGACTAGTGAAGAGTTCGGTCGGCAGAGCTCTGGAGCAAAGTGCAGACGGGCAGAGTGAAAAGGAGTAGGGTTTGCAAATGGTTTGTCAATTTTCTTCAATTAGCTTTTGTTATTTTAAGTTAAATTTTGAATCAGTATTACTATTAATTGTTAAAGTAGCAAAAAATTCTAACAAACACCTGGTGTAGTGGTCAAAGCATGTTAAATTCACCTTTGGGTCTTGGGTTCGAAGCTTCAAGTGGTCAAATTTTTTTTCTAAAACAAAAGAAAAATTTCGGGGGAGGGTCGGGGCGGCCAGTACCCGTCCCCGACTCGATAAGACTTCGAGGCGAAAATCTTCGCCCCGTACCCACCCTGATACTTAGCGGGGCGGGTAATACCCACCCTATTCAGGTCGGGTACCCGCGAGTAACGGGTAATGGGTACAGAATTACTATTCCTATCAACAATAAAGAACCACTAAAGTGAAATATTAAATAAGTCAAATAGTATATTAAGAAATATATGTTAAATTGTATATTTCAAATATGTCAAATGATATTTTCTTAATCTATAGGAAAAATTAAAGGGGATTAGTTTTATGGGATGGAAGGAATAATATTTAATAAGGGAAAGGGTACATTAGTAAATAATATTAAATTTTACATTTCTAACATTATTAATTACACTTTTCTTAATACTAGATTTTTTCACCTGTGATTTAGTAAAAGTTTATACAACAAATGTAGTGCAATTGTGTAATAGTACTTCAAATGCTTCATATAGGCTCTTAAAGCACAACAATCTAAAAAATTATTATTAGATGCTTCATACATCAAACATCTGTTAAAAAAACTGTACGAATAAACACAACGATCTAATAAATTATTATTTTTGCAAAGAATAATCGATAAAGGATGTGCAAGCAATAAATATCGTGTTATGTTATTTTTATTTTTTATTTTTTACAAATCAGATCACCCATCACGTTGTGTTATAGTTTTTTTAATTCCCTATCATTAATTTTAAAATCATTTTCCTCAGTATTTTAATATTTAAGCGTTTCAATCTACATATTTGAATGAAAATAATCAAGGTTCAGCTACTAATACATTTTGCCAACATTCCCCTACTTTAAAGTAGACTATAAAAAACAATTGAATGGACCTTATAATTCCTAGCATTGCAATTTCCTTCCTTTTTTGGGATGGAGGTAGGGATGCTAATTTAAACTCATCCATCACAAACCGAAATACTTTAATTTGTTATGTCATAGAACATTTACACGTGCTTTTATATGTACACTTCGTCCATTAAATATGAGATGACAAATGAATTTAAGTATTTACTCAAAAAAAAATGAATTTAAGTAATATAGACACAATGTGTGCATTAAAATCAGTGAAAGTAAAAATAATAATCACAATAAACCATAAAGAATGCAACAGAAGTACAACTCATACTAAAAAAAATAAAGATTTGGCAAATGATTCCAATCAAAGGGCAAAAATTTATTTTTCTTAACTCTACTAAATGCCCCAGAGGCAGAAATATATATATATATATATATATATATATTAAATGACAGTTATCTGGCACACTTAACTTATTGTCTGCCACAATTAGAGATTTTCTCAATCTTTTCCAACTAAGAGTAGGCTTAGCAAGACTCCAACTGTATCCACTCTCCTCATCTATGAAGTCTCTTTAATAAATGCAATAATATATAACTATTAATAATATATCAAGTTTCGATGACAAATTTTATTATGTTGATACTTTTTTTTTAATCATTGTTATAATTATACATGTCTAACCGTTATTATTCTAAAATTATGCTACTTTTTAATAATTATATTTATCATTGTAATTATTAGACTTCTAACCATTGTTATTCTAAAACCAGGCTACTTACTTTTTTGTTTTAAGTATTATATATTGTTTATTTATTAGAGTAAAATAATGTATTATGGTATTTACTCCTAATAAAATGAGTTATTATCTGATTAAAAAGATATTTGAGAGCGGATACACATTCTTGTAGGTATGGAATTTTTTATTCAGACGTGTATCGAATGGAAACAGATAGCACGACACATGCTTGTATGCAATATTAGACCGTTATAATAATATTGAATAAATTAGAAAATTTAAAAATTAAATTATAATGAAATATGACACGTGCACATAAGTAGGTAACTATTAATAATAAATTATTAATAAAACATTAATTTAAAATATCCAAATACTAAATCAAAACTTTATATTGACTGATTTTGTTATGCGAATTTGATGTAGGGAAACTATTCAACATTTTATTGTTTATTACTAGAAATTTTGGAACTAGTGTTTCCGTGCAACGCATGGGTGGGACTTCTTTCGATTCTACCGTTGGCAATGACATTGGTGCTGTATGATATTTTTTGAAATCTTTGTATCCCTTTTAGGAGACTTCTTTTATTATATTTAGTGATAGTTATACTTTGTTTTCATTTTCATCTTTTCATCTAAAGTAGGCATGGGTACAATATAAAATATAATATGATAATATTTTCGTCTACAATAATACAATGCATCATACATCATGTATAAATATATACATGAATAAAATGGGTTGTACCATGTCAATATTTTTGGGTTTTTCCACATGAGCTCAATCCAGTTGATTACATTGTCTTTCAATATTCTTGTTGACTCTCTTCACAACTTGAATTCTACTTTACTTGCAAATGGATAAATGATATTTAATTCTCAATAATTAGATTATTGAACTTTAATTTAATATGAATTAGGTCTCTCCACTTTAATTATTAATAATTATATCACTAAAGTTATACGTAATTACAAGAAGGCCACGTTGTTAACGCTATATTATTACCTCATTATCATCAAATTATAGTCCCAAATAATAAGAAAATGATTACTCTAAGTGAAACATTTTACTGAAGAGGAGAAATGGAAGAATGATTTTGTGATTCACAAAACATTTAACGTCTATCTTCACATATAATTTTAAATAAACATTTACCGATGGTTTTTTTTTTAAATAATAGAAACACAATGCACAGAAGCATAACAATAATAATAAAACTACATTTCAAAATTTCTTGCCTGTACGATGCGATTTCCATGTCTTGAGATTATAAGTCTCTTGTCACTACACAATCTAGTCGGACGATAAAAATTTCCTTGTAAGTTTAAAATTGAGTTTCATCTTATTTTCATGTCCAAATCGTTCTATCACTCCACTAATGAGAAATTTTGTAGGCATACTAGTACATTAAAATGGCAACCGCACTAGCACAAAATCTTAGCTCCGCTCCTGGTTATAATAGTCATTTTGATAGTTGTTAATAGTGAAAAATGAAAAGCTAGGAACGAAAAGTGACCATGGGGATATAATATGATAATTAATGAAAGGTTGGGGACTGTAGGCCCTAAAAAAAGAATGAGGACAAAATTGATATAAAGTTGAAAAGTTGGGGACTTGGAGTTAAAGTTACCCTTAGAAAAACAACCACAATGAGGAAACTTAAATTTGTTCATTTTTTGGGGAAATAGTAAATAATCAGATACATATAGTAACTTATTCCATTTTCAAAATAGTACTTCCATTTATTCAATATTGATCATCATAAGCAGAAAGAAGGAACAATGCAGGAATAAATAGAAGGAAAATGCGGCAAACCAAGGAAAGCATCATTCAACAAAACAATACAAACGAAACAACACCACATCCGATAATACAGTTAACTGCTTCTTAGTCTCTTCGCAGAGCTATTTACTCTAATAATACAGTTAAGACTAGAAAGCTTTTCTTATATACTGTAGAACAAGCAACTAAAACAGACGCTAACTTACCATTCTCTGTAATATAAATGGGTGAATTACCATATACATCCTTTATATAAATCAACAGCGGGTGAATTTAATATGGGACGATGTACAACCAGTCCGAACCACCCTGACATCAACAGAAAAAAGTAAGATTTGAAAACAAAAGCATTTTCAATCTATGTAATATATATTTCCTTTATTAAAAAAAAGAGAGTTTAAAAGCATCTATACCACTGGACCAGTAGGATTTCCATTTGGATCTTCGCCTACAAAGGATAATGAAAATGAAGCGTCAAACTATTAATTATTAGTTTTATATGCGTTTACTTATAATTAATATTAATTGATTACCTGTTGTTTGAACACGCAGATCGTTTACATAACTTGGGGGTGCATCAATTTGCTTAGCTACATTCATAACATAATTGGCTGTGTAATAATTTAAGCCTAGAAAGTCATAGGATCCTTGCACTAGTTGAGTATGTTTGGGTGTAAACATCGGAAGACGGGCTCCGGCTTCTTGCCTCATAACCAGTGGATAATCACCTGTCACCAACGGTGCTAAAAACCATCCCAACATGAAATCCATGGACCTCAAAACAGCTTTTCTATCATCTTCTGTGTTAGTGTATGGCTCGTACCATGCTCCAAGGTTAGTCATTCCTATCTTGCCTCCTTGAACTTAATATTTGATTTGATCAAGTTTGTATACATTTTTATGCAATTACAGACCTCAGATTTTATAGATGGAAAAAAATAAATGTAAAATCAATCTGATACTCAAATATCCACTTTAAAATGTCAATTTTATCGATGAAGAAAAATAGTCCAAGTCATTATATATATTGGTTAATAGTTTTATATTTATTCAATATGAGATATATGCCTTAACATGTACCTGATATTTTTTTTCTATAAATTTCAACTGCTGCTGCATGCGAAAGAGATCGGAAGAGGTGCTAGAGTATATGGTTCAGTGCCCGGATCGCCTGCAGCAGGAGTAGATCGAGCTCCAACTCCACGGGCTCTAGTTCTATAACGAGGAAAGGCACCCGAATTTGCAGTAAGGACCGAAGTCCCACCCCAACCAGGTGGAGCAGTGCCAGTCACATATCCTGCACTAGTGTATGACCACGGTTCATTCATTGTGATCCAATGTTTCACCCGATCTCCAAATTCCCAAAAGCATAGCTCAGCAAACTCGCAAAAATGATCCCTGTTAATATAAAAAGAACCAGGCCATTAATTTCCAAACAATTAAATCTCAATTCTTTTGAATTTGTTGAGTTTACTTACACAATTTTAGGGCTTAAAAAACCACCATATTCATCTTCCAAACATTGCGGAAGGTCCCAGTGGAAAATAGTTACAAATGGCATAATGCCTACACAAATCAAAAGTAAATATTTAAAGAGATTAATTGTGACAAATGTTTGTCTTTTTAAAAGATAAGATGGTGCGAAGAAGTAATGTATTTGAGTCCAACAATCAACCTTCAAGAAGGAGCAAGTCTATGAGTAATGAGATCATTGTAGTATTGGATTCCATCACACCACCTGATAATCTTTCTCCTACAATGCAAATAATTACAATAAAATTCATCTAGTTTTTGTTCTCGATAAAATGCTATTCTTCAAAACATTTGATTTCCATGCATATATACGAACCCGGCAATATTCTTGTCCATGAAATTGAAAATCTGTAAGAATCGAACCCGATTTTCTTTATCATTTTCACGTCTTCCTGCAATGTATAATCATAAAATGTTCAGAAATGAGGAGGGCTATTACTGACCCCCAACCCCCCCCCCCCGCCCCAAAGAAAAAACCCCAAAAGAAAAAAGGGGAAAAAACAAAGAAAAGAAAAAAAAAAAAAGGATGCAAAATTATTTCTGAATGACCTTCGACAAATGATATTGGTTAACACAGCCATTAGTGCCGCCTTCGATCATACCAGGTGTTCTCAGTGTGAAGACATCCCAGTTGCTCGAGCCTTTACCATCCATGGCCCAAGCATCTTCAAGCTGGTGAGTATATGTAAATTATGAAGAAAACAAATCGACAAAAACAAATAATGGTTGAACGTCATGATTGCATATATTCATGACCGATAGATATATTATGTACCTGATAAGGTGAAGTTGCAGCACCGAAAATAAAATCTTTAGGAAAATCAGAGCGTTGTATCTTCAAATCGGCGTATAGTGCTGATTGAGTACCCAAAACGGACGTTGCATTGCCGTTTTCGCCAGCCATTACTACGAGGCTGAATGGGAGAAGTTTGTTATCTGAGTGCTAGTGCCTTCGTGCTTTTCGAGCTCTGAAAGCCAATTTCATCACTTATTTATACAGGGGATGAAACAGCTAGGGATGACTAATTTAATTGTTTAATAAACAAAAATTATCAATTATTTTCAGATGTTTCCATCCAATCCCATTACTATGTGTGTTCGCTTTACTGAGAACAGAAGATTTAAGTGTGTATATTATAATATCATGATAAAAAAATGTTCTAACGTGCGCAGGTGGTACACACTATGCACGTACAACCCGCACATATGTGTATCCACACCATATATATATATATATATATTTTTTTTTTTAAATTCAATAAAGGACCTATTATGCACGCCACATCCGATGATGGTAAACACCACCATCTTAAAAAGATTGTCTACTGTTCCATTTTTATTTATCCTAAGAAGATGGTCTACTTACTATATTGAGCATGTATTTAGTTTTCCAATTTCATATGTGACCTTAATTAATTATTGCTATTCAATGACCTATACATTAAAAGTATTTCAAACAATTAATAAGATATAAGGGTATATATAGAAAAATAAGTTAAACTTTAATATTTTAGCTATGTTGACTACCATTTCTTAATCTCTGTGAAAAGATCTATTTGACTATCTTTCATTATTACAGAATTGAAGGGGGAAAAAAGGAATACGTGTCGGTCTCTCGGACAACCGATGAGTAAAATACACGCAGTGGCAATTTTGAAAATAATGTTAAACTATAGGCGTCGGTTCTTTGCTAAGAACCCATGCCTATTCTGCACCTAGACAATGGGTGTCTACTGCCAACTTGCAATCGATGCCCATTTATATATTAAAGGCGTCAGTCGCTCAGAGAGACTGACGCCCTTTTATAATTTTAATGAAAAGGCATCGGTCCCTTGGAGAGAGCGACGCCTATTATTTTGAAATAAACCCACGCCCTGCACGTAATATTCCCATTTCACAACAGCGCCAAGATTCATCCTTCTGCCCTAAATATGAATATTGACTATTCTCAACCACATTTCACTTCTTAAAACATATTTGAAGCGTTCGGGTAGCATCGATTTCGGCCTTGGAGTACTCTAATGCTCTCAATCTCTAACAAAGCGGGCGGCGGCGGCGGCGAGGACGACGCGGTGGTTGGCGGGGCATTGAGGCACGAATTTTTGGTTATTTCATGGCATTACCTTCTTCTTGAGTATTTTGTTTCTTTATTTCCTAGCATAGAACTTATTTTTTAGCATTTTCAGGAAGGGGGCAGTGGCAGGCGGCAGGCGGCGGCGACGGCCTTCTCCACATCTTGAAAGTATAGAGTAATTTTTATCCATTTCTTTGTTTTATTTTGTGTAAGAGATTTGATTTTAGATTTAGAAATTTTATATGATGTTGAGGGTTTTTGTTAAATTTGGTAAAGATGTTTTTTGTGGTTTTATTAGGAGGAACATAAAATTTGTTGGGCTTATTTGTTATATATATATATATTTATTTATACATTGTTATGGTATATATGATTTAGGTAGATATTTATGAAATTTGAGATTGCAGGAAATGGAATTTGTTCATTCAATAAGTTAGAAATGTTAATTACACTCCACATGTTCGATTAAATGTGTCACAAATATTTTGTTGAAAGTTGTTCACACTATTATATTACATATAGATTAATATTATATTCGATAATGATCAAGTCCCTTTTCTCAACTTCATCGAATTTTTCAAAGGTTGTTGTTTTATCTCCACCTTTTTAATCTCAACAATGTTATCAACTTCGTTAACCTTTGTTTCAATCACCTCTTCAATTATTGCCTCCCTTTCATCTTCCTTTTCTATCACTTCTACAACTTCCTCTTTAATAGTTTCCGCAAAAAACATTTTCCCTTTCAATAATTTTTACATCAACTTTAATAATTTCCTTTTCCTATCTTTCTTTTCTTGTTTTTTCTTTTAATTCTAGCTCTAATCTTTCTAACTCCTCACTGATCATCCTGAATGGTTCTTTAAGTTGTTCAAACGGGTCACTTTCTATCCTTAATTTCTTCTGATCCACAAGTGCTTGCTCCTAAATGAATGATTTTTTCCCCTTTTGAACAAATTTGTACCTATTCTTAGCCCTATCATGGACTGTATTGACACAATATTGCCATGGGTCCCCTAAAAAAATATGATAAGAATTCACAGGAACCACATCACATAATATTATATCCTTTATACGTCCCTACGGCAAAGTTTACAAGGACTTGCTCAGTCACTTTCACCATAACACACCCATCCAACCACAATCTATATGGCCTAGGATGAATTAAAAGAGGTAAATTGACCCTTCTGTCAAATGTAGTGCTAGGCAAATTAATGGGACAATTTTCATCAATAACCACACTACTTAGCCGATCATTAACCAACAACCTAGTTTGAATAGCCGATCATTCACCAACCTAGTTTGAAATTTAAATTCACAAATTGCCTCCATTCATCAATAAACCAAAACTTTTTCTCCTAAACATCCATAAAATCTCAATCAACAAATTAAACCAACAAAAATTTTAACTCAACCAAATAACCAATCCAATCCAATCCAATGCTAAAGATAACGAAAGGAAAGATTAAAGCTTTTATTTACCCGAAATTGAAGCCTTATGCTTCAATACTAGATGATAAGATCACGGAAGCGCGTATTTTAATCCATGTTAAAAACCTCACCACAAAGGATTAAAACACTAAATCCTTTGATAAGCGACGTGTAATTTGAATCCACGAAACACGATTTACTAATAAGAGAAATCCATCTCTTTAACAATGACATTGTCTATAATTCATCATAAAAACTCTCTTCTTAATTGTACTACAATGAAACACTTTACATAGGGTAAAACTAAAACCTAATTCTTGAAGAAAAAGAAATCTAATTATTAAAAGAATATATATAAAAATTCTAGTTACTAAAAAATAAGAATCCAAATACATAAATTAGAAAATTCACCAAAAATTCCACCAGAATAATTGAAGTGTCGATTTGATCCTTGAAGTGGTGGAATTTGGCCATGAGACTAGTGGGTTATGGGCTCTTGCCCATAAGTTTTGCTCAATCACACGTTTCTGCTTGGATAACATATATTATTTGTCTAAATCTGACAACGTTGACCCTGAATTGAATGATTTATTTTAATCCAATAATTGTTGTTCAGTTGCCTTCATTAGGTCGTATCAGAGAGGGGGTGGAGAAAGCTCTATAGAGATGCACAACATCTGGTGTGCATATATTTTTAAGTTTTGTTGGCACTGTGACTTATTTTGAAATGTCTAGCACAACTATTGATAGGTAGTTGAGGTTCAGAAGGCTAAAGAATAAAATTTAATGTATTATAAATTAGTGGGCAAGGGGAAAATAAAAATTCTGAAAACTTATACATATTATAATTATACATACCTATGACATTTCCTTAATTCATAGGATTAACCCACTCATCAACAAAAAAGACTGGAAAAAATTACTAATGAATTAGGATTCTAATAAATGAAACTAATGGAATATAAATCCCATTACAATAGCCAAATGCAATCTAATACCAAACTGCATCTGCCAACTTCCAGTTTCATAAGAATCAAGCATCAGACTTCCCTGAAGAACAATAAAAGATACGTCAGTCCTCATGCCAAAATCATCATCTACAAAGAACTGTCCTATTGTCTATAGGAGGAGCGCCATTCCGGTGAGATAGATGAATTGTGCACCGCTGATATCTTGATCATGATTTAGATATGCATTTTCACCCAGCGAGCAATCTGCATCAAAATATCCCGGGCCATAAAAAAGAATTATATATGCTTTCAAAGGTAAACAAAAGAGAAGAGAAGGAGATGACTGCAAATCTCCGTAAATCTCAGTTCACACAAAATGATGGATAATACCATAAGAGAAGGAGATAAATTACTTATCTTATTTTCGTTAAAAAAAAAAAAAAGGACAGTAACAGAGGAAAAGGAAATAAATGCAGATCTCCATATAAGATCAACTCCAACCATCCCCCTATACCTCCCCTAAATTTGGGGGAGGTTTTATAATTATGAAAATGCCATTCTTTATTTACCAAAATGCCACTTTTTATTTACCACAACGTCATTCGTGAATTAATTTCAATTTTTAATACTTAATTGTTTCAATTTTGAGTTCCAAAATTTTTTGTATTTTTATTAGTACTTTTAATTAATTTATTTTTTAATTCAAATATTATATATTTTTTACTTTTTATAAATATCATTAATTTAAATTTTAACCCTAATTAATTATAATTATTATATTAATTAAGTATGATTTTAATTAAATAAAAAATTATTCCTACAATAATTGAGTTAAAAAAATGAAAAATGAAAAATAAAATGGTTCCCCTAAATATAGGGGAAACCATTGGAGTGCAACAATAGTTTCCCGTATATTTAGGGGAAGGGTTTCCCCCAAATTTGGCTGATTCTCCTTGGAGTTAAATTGCTGACCTTATATTCAGTGAAACAACAAAGGAAAAAAAAAGGATAGTAACAGAAGAAAATGAGATAATCGTAGATCTTTAGAAATGTCGGGTAGCTTAACTGAACGGGATTCCATTGAAAAAACCAAAAAAAAAAAAAAAATGGTGGTGCACCACAAATTTCACCGCAGAATTTAGGCGGGAAAATTGCGATACTACAGGTACCAAATGATTTTGACAAATACCCTTGACAAACGATCCTCATCATTCATCCCAATTAATCTAACGGTGCATATTTGTTTTTCTAATCCTATAGTCACAACTACACGTGCACCCAAACAGCTTTCATTTCCCAAATTTCAGTCGCACAAACTACACTTCCACCCACCAAAGCTGTCTCTACCCAATACCGTCTTCTCCACCCACATAGGCTCCGGTCATCTCCCTTGAAGATTACAGATTCTGAAAGATTGGAATAAATTAGCATCCAGAATGTTGGAAGAAAGAGGATTTCGTTCTCAGAAATTTAAAAACTTCGGGGTTTTCATCTGAAATTCCAAAAATCTCTTAGGAACCGGAGATGAGGATGGAGCATCACGAACTAAAACCAAATAGTTCAAAATTCTTGTGCAACATTAACCTTCTTAATATTTTTGACAGATTACGTTTTTTTTTCTTCGAATGTTTGGGTAAAATTTAATGGTATTCATGTATGTTGTTGCATCCCCATCTAATTTGGAACTTTGTCTCCAAAACTCATTTCCTCTGATCGGTTTAGGGACTGATTTCTTCCAAATTTTCACCTTTTAGAACCTATTATCTATGGAGGAGATGACTGGAAGACGACCGCGGTGGGCAGAGAAGACGATGACGTTTGGGTGGATGTAGCGTGGCCTTTGATATGTGGGTAAATTCATGTGTCTTTGGATACACGTGTCGGTGTGAGCAGGAATAAAAGAATAAATACACACCATTAGATTAAGTTTGACTAAGGGTGAAGATACTTTGTCGAGGGTATTTGTCAAAGGCATTGGTTTCCAGAACGCTCCCATATATATATACACACAGAGATATATTACAATACCTATTTTGACAGAAAACACCTTCAAAACTAATTATTAGCTTTCGCTTTCTCCAAAAAATTTTCCTCGTAGAATGCCCAAGCAAATTCCAAAAAAAGAAATAAAAAAATAAAAAGGAAAAAATGTGAAAATTAAAGGACAGATTTCTTACCATAAAAAAATTGTGAATACAATTAGGAACGTATCAGGTTTCACCGTCATATTGTGCCAAGAAAAAGAGACAAGGAGACGGTCCAGCTAAAGAGCTTAATCTATCTCCTTCTATCTCTTGATAAGGACATAGATCGCTTATGTAGCGAAAATCTAATAAAAACGACACTACCAACAGAGAGGCCGCTTTTGTTAGATTTCCGCTACGTAAGCGATCTATCTCTTTATCAGAGCCTTATCTTTCTCTTTAGTAAATTTCGACAAGGAAAATCTAAATAATGGATTGCGTTATTTTGTTTTATTTTATTATTATATATATTTTACTCCTACTAACTAATGAGAGACACGTGCGTTACTTGTAATATATTTTAATGATGCTATGAAATTTCAGGAATTTGAAAATCAGGAAACATGAAACATATTTTTAAGGGCCATGATGAAATGATATGACTAAGACATATTACCCCTGTCTAAAAAAGATAGTCTTATTTCTTTGTTCACATAGATTAAGAAAAACCCATTTAATAGTATTAGAAAAATAATCTAAATTATTGACATCATTTACCTATGATGTCATTTCATTTATTAATTATCACTTTAATAATTCTTTTTTTAATAACTATGCACATTAAATAGGGGTATATAAGAGAACTCATATTTTAACTACTTTTTAAAAAAGAAACTGGACTATATTTTAGGACGGATGAAAGAGGAAAGTTGGACTATCTTTTTGGGACGGAGGTGGTAATTAAATACAAGAAAATTGTTCCAATTTGGTAGAGTTCAAAGTTTAATACTCCTTCTGTTTCACAAAGATAGTTTGGTAGGTAATTTTACTTAGATTAAGGATTAATAGGTAATATGGTTGGAACATTTAATTTTACCTTATTTTTTCATAAATACGATTGTATCAATAATTATTTGAAATATTTTAAATGCATAGGTAGCTGAATAACAATAATTAGTTAGGAAAATATATAGAAATGAAATATTAAATGCACATTCAATATTATAATAACTTAGTGGACTATCTTTTTGAACAAACGAAAATAGATTAGTGGACTATTTTTTTGGGACGGAGGGGTAATTTACAATTACAATAACTTAAAAATAGAACAATCATCCACTAATATAATAATCAAATAAAAATGAAGGTAGGTAACAAGATTAGTTTTGCAAATTACATTAACAAAACTAGTATAGCACGTTGCAAGAAACAATATAGAAAATCGAATATGACTTCATAACAATATTCAATGGTAAATTTTAAAGCAGTTAATGTCATTTTTTCCTAGTACGTTTACTCAGCTATGATATCTAAAATTTTAACCTATAATCAATAACAAAGTATGAAATATGTCTTCATGACGGTAATATGTACAATCTCATAAAATTAGTTTTCTTGAAAATATAAAAAACAAATGTGGACAACTAAATTGTCTGTATCATAATCTAATAAATACCAAACATATGGTTAGGCAATAGTCTACCTCGAAATCTAGAGATGATTATTTGACCTATTCACCCACGAACTTGTGGCCCGTTCACAATAGTCTTTTATGGTGTCCATTGAACACCATTTTATGGAGTCCAATGTATTATATGGCAAGTGTCTATTGGACACATTGGGGCCAGGAATAAGGTTATCATCTTTCAATGTGCCTAATAGACACTTACCACATAATACATTAGACCCCATAAAATATACCGGAATGTCCAATAGACACCATAGAATATAGGGAAAATTATACATAGGCCTACAATTAGAATTCAAATTTACAAAAACCAGGTGCATTACACTTTATTTAAAAAATCAGGTTTTTAATGTTTAATTTTAGATAAATACAAATTGTCCAATATTATTTTAACCGGAATTATTCAAATATATCTATTTAATAAATATATTCCTTGAATTAATCTTCTTCCCTATTTACACGCCTAATAATAAATTGAATACGTATCAAAATTAATCAGTAGTCCTTTTTTGAATTTAATAACAACACCCCAACACCTCATCTCTTGTCAATCACAGTTTTCCAAATTAGGATAATAGTCAATTATGGTTACAATGTCAATATGAAAAATTTCTCTCTATCATTAAGCGGGTTTCAAATTAGAAAATTCTCAATCTAAATTTATTTGGTCAAATTCTCAAAATTAGTATGTATTTTCATGCGCATAGATTAAATGAGACATTTAGAATTTATTTTTCTGCAATATGCTTGGCTTCAATCCCCACCTCAAAAAAAAAAAAAGGATTGGTTTAATTATGAATGTCAATGAATTGTTTAATTTATTTTTTTTTGAAAATAGAAAATATTCCGTTCGTGTTCCGCATTCCATTGGTGGAAAATATACTCAAAAAAAAGAAACAAAACTTTATTGAAATTAGTAAGAGTTAAGAAAAGCGCATTGTGACTCTCACCTTTAGCAAACTACTATATCTTTATGCATTGGTAAATTTATTAGTTGCATATCACACACTAAAAAATAAGAAAAAAATTATTCGTTGATTTCAAAATACACTAGGAAATGAATAGGAAAGAAATCGATTTTTGTTCATCTCAAATAATATAAACAACATCTAACCACTATTTCATTAACATGGATACAAAAGCTATTTAAAAAAAAAAAGGCTCTCGAAGCCCTTGCACTTGTAATTGAATTCTTGCATCCGCTTCCATTACGTCAACATATCCTTCATCTTGTGCACTTTATTGTTTCAATTGTGACCACTCGATAATAGAAGTTCTATACCATTTCTTGTCCTACAAGCCTCCTTGGATATTGATAGTGACATTAGTATTTGTGACCTAACTTCATCAGGCAATGTCAAAACACATTTTAACTAGAATATTAAATTGTTGACGGTGTAGTTCATGAATAAGCATTCTATTCACCTTTAAACTAACATAAAAAAAAATAATAATAAAATAAAAATAAAACAAACCTAACTGTGTCACATATTTTTATTTTACTTAAATAAAAACCCATGTCACAAACGCAAAACTATAACAAAACAAATTATATTTGAAATCCAAGAAACAAAATATCAATCTTATAGTAAGCAACACAAAAGTTTTATTGAATACACTTGTGGTCACAGTTTTATCTTTTTTTTACTATTTTCTTTTTCTTTTTCCTAATAGAGTGGGGGGTTTCGTGATGATGAAGAAGCAACATTGTAGAAGAAAAGATCTTTCATCACATTCACGAGTTACTATCTCCTATTTCATCATATATACACAAAAAAGGGGTTAGGGTGCTGATCTACCATTTGTGTTATATTTCGTCTCACATAACATTCAATCGTTCATAGTTCAATGACCTCAAGAATAATATCAAAAATCAATAATCTAGTGCACAAATTCTGGTATCGTTCACAGCAACAAACATTAGACTTTCAATTTGCTAACGAAACTAGAGATGAAAAGAGTAGTATTAGAAAGACAGACAACAAATGAACTAGGTAAAGAAATTGAATAGAACAGAAATAATTTATGTGGTCACCTTTGTTGAAGCAACATGAGAAATCAGAAATTTTGATTCACAAATCAATATGCAATATCGACATTCTTTCTTCGCGCTCCATGATCGAGTAGGTATGAATATGTGTGTGAATTTATTTATATGTATATACATATAAGAGGAAATTCGGAATGTGAGAGAGATGAGACTTGGGAATTCATCTGG
This sequence comes from Nyctanthes arbor-tristis, assembly GCA_963692815.1. NCBI lineage: Eukaryota > Viridiplantae > Streptophyta > Magnoliopsida > Lamiales > Oleaceae > Nyctanthes > Nyctanthes arbor-tristis. Next base: position 16,198 of record CAVNYN010282202.1, read on the forward strand.
TATGATTAAGAATTTGGTTATATATATTGCCATTTCATTCTATTAATCAATCAATCAATTAGTTAATTAATTAATTGGTGTATATTACTAATAATATTTCTGTAATTTATATATATGAATTTCTTGATTTTTGCAGTATCTCAATACTCACCTGATTTTAGCAATATTGGATGCTAAATTGTTGTATTTATTTAAAAACCCCTAGAATATACCGGGCAGACAATGCATTGCAGCCCAATAAGTAGTCTAGGCAAAGATGATCCATCAAAATTACTTAATAATTATGAATACTTAATGAGCAATAACGATTAAACAAACTTATTATATATTTTATTTATTATTTATTATTACTAATTTTTCATTTCAACTTTATTTAACAGTATCATCATAATTTATCTTCTTTAATAATATTTTGTGTTAAACACAAGAATTGGTAACACATTCGATCAATACAAAATATGAATGCATTTCAATTCTATCAGTAGTAGAGAATAAGGTTTTATGTCATATAGATATTGTTATATGTTTGGCCACTTGGCTATGAGGTAAGATTAACGCGCATTAAAAGATTCACGTAAAAATGAATAACTACAGTTGGACAAAGAAATTGAAGTGAGAAAAAAAAAAAGAGACACGTGTGATATTATTATTGGTCTAAAATGTTCTATTTTGGTGACTATTACCCAGTCCACTAAAATGATCCAAAATATTGGTTAAAATTCAAACTTAACAAATCATGAATAACGATAATAATATGCAATCAAATTTGAGGCTTTTAACTTCTCACTTCAGTAGATTGCTAGGTGCAATTTGTTGGGAATTTAATCAATTTCTCTAAACCCGTGTGTTTAAAATAGGCAATCAATATATCAAACAATAATATATGTGCGGAAACTTAAATAACACCAGGAATTATTTAACGTCGTAAAACCCTCCAATGAGAAGAGAAAATCAACGGGGCAAACAGACAACTCTACTATCACCAAATAATAATGGGAATACAATGTTTATCCTCTCAAGATTATTACCTTAAATCAAGAGGTAATCACACACTACCACAATCACGCAACACTATCAAGAATAATATTCTTGGCACCACAAATAACTCATCTAACAATATAGATGGAATCCAATAAACAATAACAAGAGATGGGGAATAATATCACCTAAGCTGTAGCAAGAATTAACTTGGAGAAACCACCACTTGAAGAAGTCGAATGCCAAATCGAATGTCCAAAAAATCGTTTCAAGCGTCGACAATCAAAGTGTCTGAATTTTCTTCCTCAATTTTCTCGTAATTCGTGCGTGAATGTATGTAATTTTGCTGCCTTTTTCCCGTGTCTTCTACCTTTTTTCGTTTCCCGTGCGTGAACCTTTTTTATGGCTTTCTTCTGCCGCCCCAACTTTTCGTGTCCTTTTTTTTTCCGTGTTCCGCCTACAGGTCGTCTTCAACATATATATATATATATATATAATGAACAAAATCAAATCCTAGTAGGCTTAGGATCTCATGTCTCTCAAGGCTTCCAATTTTATTCAGCCAAATTACTTAATTCATCGTCCAACTTATGTCTTGTGTTTAAGTTGGGTATCATCATGAGCTGGACCTGCCCAACAATCTCCCCCTCCAGTCCATGAGGAAGGTATCCCAAACTTTAAGTGTATCACTTGGAATGCATACCGGTGTGGTCGGCACAGAACTCAAGCTTCTGCTTGGTAACTACTTTTGTCAACATGTCAGCAATATTCTCGTCAGTGTGAATCTTTTCCAACTATAGAAGCTTCTCATTAACTGCTTCACGAGTCCAATGATATCTGACATCAATGTGTTTGGTGCGAGAATGATACATAGAGTTCTTACTCAACTCAAGAGCACTCTGACTGTCACAATAAATGACGTACACACTTTGCTTCAACTTGAGCTCCTCAAGAAACTTTTTCAACCATATCACCTCCTTTCCTGCTTCAGTGATAGCAACACACTCAACCTCTGTTGTAGACAAAGCTACACATTTTTTTCAACTTGGACTGCCAAGAAATAGCTCCCCCTGCAAAAGTAAACAAGTACCCAGATGTAGATTTCCTGTTGTCAAGATCACTTGCCATATCTGCATCTGTATACCCTGTCAAAGTTGGCTGAGCTCCCCCAAAACCCAAACACAAATCAGAAGTTCCTTTGAGATACCGCATAATCCATTTTACTGCTTCCCAATGCTCCTTGCTCAGATTAGACAGAAATCTGCTAACCACACTAACTGCATGTGCAATATCAGGACAAGTACAAATCATCGCATACATCAAACTATCAACAGCTAAAGAATAGGGAATAACCTCCATTTTCTTCTTCTCCTTATCAGTCGAAGGACTGGATTTCTTGGTTAGTTTGAAATGAGCTCCAAGGGGTGAGCTAACTGGCTTAGCCCCTTTCATGCCGAACCTTTCAAGTACCCGTTCAATATAATGTCTCTGTGATAACCACAACTTCTTAGATTTTCTGTCTCGAACAATTTCCATGCCCAAAATCTATTTAGCTGACCCCAAATCTTTCATATCAAATGACTTATGCAAGAAATCCTTCAATTTCTGTATCAATCATGCATCCTGGCCAACTATAAGTATGTCATCAACATAAAGCAGCAAAATAATAAATTTATCACCTGGAAAAGATCTGAAATAAACACAAGAATCTGTAGTAGTTCTTGTGTATCCCTGACTCATCATAAAAGTATAAAACTTTTTATACCACTGTCTTGGTGCTTGCTTTAGGCCATACAAACTCTTCTTTAATTTGCATACAAGGTGTTCTTTCCCCTTCTGTTCAAACCCTTCTGGCTATACCATATAAATCTCTTCCTCCAAATCACCATGAAGAAAGGCAGTCTTCACATCAAGTTGTTCAATTTCTAAGTCCAAACTGGCTGCTAAACCCAAAACAACGCTGATGGATGTCATCTTCACCACAGGGGAGAAAATCTCATCAAAATCAACACCGTATTTCTGCCCAAAACCTTTCACAACCAAGCGAGCCTTATACTTCCATAAGTCACCATTGCTATCCCTTTTGATTTTGTACACCCATTTATTCCTCAAAGCCTTCCTACCCTTAGGAAGATTTACCAGCTCATAGGTGTCATTCTTCTTCAAAGAAGTCATCTCATCTACCATGGCTTTCATCCAGTGGGATTTGTCTTTATGACCCTGAGCCTCTGAGTAACTTTCTGGTTCTCCATCCTCAGTGAGCAAAATATACTCAGACACAGGATACCTGGTAGATGGTATACGCCCTCTTGTAGATCTTCTTCATTCTCCAATTTCTTCTTCAACAGGGGTCTGCTCCCCCTTATCAGTAATCTGCTCCCTCTGATCACCAGTCTGATCAACTAGGATATGATCAACAGTTTTATCATCAATAGGAGCTACCTGACTGCTAGTGCTAGGCTGAGATGCTGAAGAATTATCAGGTATGACACCAGGAACAACTGAAGTCATCTTCTTAGGCTGCTCGACTTTATCAAAGTCCTCAATCGTCTGATCTTCATAAAACACTGCATCTCTGCTTCTCACAAGCTATCTTTTCTTTGGATCCCAAAACTTGTATCCAAACTGTTCATCACCATAGCCAAGAAACACACAAGGAGTAGCTCTGTCATCAAGCTTCGATCGCTGGTCCTTAGGTACGTGTATAAAGGCTTTACACCCAAACATCTTCAGATGAGAGTATGAAACATCTCTGCCTGTCCAAACTCTTTCTAGAATATCAAAATCTAAAGAAACTGAGGGAGATCTATTAATCAAATAGCAAGCAGTCTGAACTGCTTCACCCCAAAATGTCTTAGGAAGCTTGGCTGTCTTCAACATGCATCTGACTCTATCAAGAATGGTACGGTTCATTCTTTCTGTCACACCATTATGCTGAGGAGTTGCTACTTCTGTAAACTCATGTGGAATCCTAAAATCTGAGCAATACTCTCTGAACGCATGTGAAGTGCATTCCCCACTATTATCTGTTCTGAGGTTTTTCAAACACTTCCCTGTTTCTCGTTCTACCATGGCATGAAACTGCTTAAAGCACTGGAGTACCTGATCCTTAGATTTCAGAAGATAGATCCATAATTTCCTAGAAGCATCATCAACAAATGTAACAAAATATTTGTTTCCACCCAAAGATGCTACATCACCAGGAGAACACACATCCGAATACACAAGATCTAAAATATTCTCTTTTCTTTT
>CAVNYN010282203.1:0-17540 GCA_963692815.1 Nyctanthes arbor-tristis
AGTGCATCAGTTGCTCAAGGCACTACAGAGATGCAATTTCACTGTGTTGCCTGTGATCATCCTTCTGAGATGTTTGGCTTTGTGAAGGCAGTTTTCCAGAACTATGTTAAAGAATGGACAGCTGAAACACTTTCCAAAGAACTTGAATATGTTAGAAGAATATTCTCTGCCAGTGAGGATTTGAGAGGAAGAAAACTGCATGAGATGGCCAGTCAAATTCTCTCTAAATTGTCAAGTAGAGTCATTGACCTTCAAGAGGTGCAGAATCATATTCTGGGTTTCCTTAACGGTAAGCACTTAACGCCTATCAATTTTGCTTTGTTCGTTCATACAGTTTAAGCAAATCTCCTACACGACTAACTTCCAGAATATTCATATAATATATGAGAGCTATAATAACATATTTTTTAAGTTCTAGGCTTGAAAGGTTAAAGGATTTTGGGAAATTCTCTCTTGATAACTTCTTACATGCAAGGACAGTGTTACTCTCTAATGGTTGATTGTCTGGAATTTTCCATGGGGTCTTGTCATGATTTGATTTGTTCTGTAGAGGGATAATCCGTTTGTCTTGGTGCTTGTTATTGGTAGATTTTAATCTGGCTGAGAAGCTAGTCAGTTCAAACAGATCAATGCCAATTTCTCCATAAAAAGTTGTTTTTCACATTTTTCTATAATCTAATTCTAGATCTACACCACATCCCCCCAACATCCCCCAACCAACACCACGCCCCCACCCCACCCCACCCCCAAAAATTAAGGAAAAAAAAAGACGAAGAAGAAGGAAAGAGTCTAATTTCAAAAAATCGATTTTCAAAATGCTCCCAAGGACGGGCCTTATTGTACTTTCTGGGAAAAGAAAGTTGTCTTAAAATCTTCATGTCCCATAGTTAATAGCTTGCTTGTCCTTTTAAGCGGCATTTGATTCTTACCATATTTTCACCTGCCACCAATTTGACAACCACACAAATTTAACCACACATTTCAGAGTTTCATAAATCTCAACTGCTCATTGGCTTGCACCTTTTTAATATTTCAAAAACTACCTTTTCTTTTTGGTACATAGAAGCATCCGTGGCTATTTTGTAGCTGCTGCATTTTCACAACGGGTGCTGCCTACCTTGTTATGCTGGTTAGTGAAAAAAAATTCACTATAAGGATCCAGGATGCTGAAAATTCTTGAGTGCTGTGTGTACGTGCTTGCATAAAATATGTCTGCCATCTATTTTCAGTGCCACCTCCTTGGAAGAAGAAAAGAATATATGTGTGTGTATATATATATATATATATATATATAAAGAACTCTAAATAAATGATGCGAGATGGTATAGAAAAACTGAAAGGGAAGAATGAAGTGGTAATTATTATCTGCTGTATTGTCCCCCAAGTGCCACAAAATTAAACGTAAACACATGCACACATGCATGGGGCTTGGGTAAAAATTTTTTGTTGTGCTTTTGCTGCGTATAGTGAATAATAATGCCTTCACTTGTGTCCCTTGAATTGCAGACTCTGATTCATTCAAACCGGGCTTCGTTCCAGCAGAATCCAGGAAAGATTTGCCAACAATAAATAAAGAAAGCAGTAATGGCATTGCTGGATCCAGCCAAGGAGCCATGTGGCTAAAGTCGGTTTCTTCAGATAAGGCTCCTCGCTTGGACCAATCTGTTAGTTTATTTTCCAGTTTTGATGGCAGTAGGGATGATAAATACAAAATGAACGTGGATTTACGGGCTGAAAAAGAACCAGTTTTTGATGAATTGGAGAGCATTGTGAGAATTAAGCAGGCAGAAGCCAAGATGTTCCAATCACGTGCCGATGATGCACGAAGAGATGCCGAAGCTCTAAAGCGCATTGCAGTCATGAAGAATGAAAAGATTGAAGAAGAATATGCAAGCCGAATTGCAAAACTGCGATTGACCGAGGCAGATGAGATGCATAAACAGAAGGTGGAAGAGCTCCAAGGATTTGAGAGAGCATATCAGGAATATTCCAATATGAAAATGAGAATGGAAACGGATATCAAAGACCTTTTGCTGAAAATGGAAGCTACAAGAAGGAACCTCACGATGTAATATGCACAAACGGCATAATCGCTTAGTTAAACTCACAGGATTTTCATGTCCCTTGCTGTAATCATAATGCTTTGCTCTTTGTTAGTTGATTTGTAGGTGACTTCCCATTTCCATTATGCAAATGCTAACCCGATTATGTACAGAGTTGTCAAACTCTATGTTTTTCAAAGAACACGTCGCTAAGAACAGGGTTCCAATGGAGAAGTTAATAGAGCCCCAGTTTTTAACACCTGACCACTGCCGTTGTAGCTATTCAAGTGTTCCATTCTTTTTTTTTCCCAATATTCTTTATTATGTTTATTAAACAGGTTTCGTTTCTGAGACGCTGGTTCAGAAATTATGCCAATTTCCAGTCTATCGAAAACTCCAAAAAGAAACCAGAGTTGTATGTCGAAAAAACATCCTTACATTAAAGTTCCTTTTGGCCATATTCTTTGTTTCTCGTCACTTCTCTATGAATCAATTGGGAATGGGAAATTAGCCCTGAAGGACGTAGTCGTCCTTGAGAACGGGTCATGGAATTGTTTTCCATGGCTTAGCACCACCCGTCATTAGCGATGACAAATAGGTGAGCAGAGCTTGGCTTGGTTGCTCTAAAGGGATGCTGGAGCTCAACTCAGGCCATTTTTATGTATAACTAGTTTTTCTACCTGTGCATCAGAGGTTGGCTTGGTTGCTCTAAAAGGATGCTGAAGCTCAACTTTGGCCATATTTACGTATAACTAGTTATTCCACCTGCGCGATGCATGGGAAGCAACAACTGATTAAAAATATAATGATTAGGAAATAAATCGTGAAATGAAATAAGTAACATTAGCAACAAAAGAATACACAATTAAAACTTCAGTTCGCTTCAAATTTTGAAACACCTCTTTGTACATTACATTTGTTGAATAATTCATTGGTTTTCCCACCTTTATCATAAATCAACATTTTCAACTTACAACATACAATTGTTCATCACTAAACACAGGCCGATCCTGGGCTGAGGCTAATGAGGCAGCCGCCTCAGGCCTAGGACCAATAAGGGCCCAATATAGTTTGTTATACTTGGCCTAAGACATATGTGACCCCCTTTTTTTATTTATTTAATCTTTTTAATGTTTTCAGGGGCCCCAAAATTTGAAGGTAAGGGCCCAAAATCTCAAAAGTTTAAGGGCCTATCTTGGCCCGAAATTTTTTTTTAAATCTCAAAAATTTAAGGGCCTCTGTTGGCCCAAAAATTTTTTTTCTTTTGTCAAAATTGAGATTTTAAAAGAAAAAAAAATTTAGCTGCGATGAAAGAAAAAAAAAATTGTGAAACAAAAACAAAATGAAATCCAGCCTCCCTTCAAAAAAAAAAAATGAAATCCAGTCGCCAGAGCAAGCCCACGACCTCCCTCTCCCAATTACCCAAAACCCTAAATTCCAAAATATCCCCAGTTCCCAAATTCTCAATTGGAAATTGAAGAACCCTAATCTGCTAATCAATCACTTTGCCTCTCAATCCGCCATCACCAGTCAGCGTAGCTAGCAGCGTATCAATCGCCGTCGCTTGAGGAAGACCGCAACTCCGCCGTCTACTACTGCAGTGCTGCCTTCTGCCGTGAGCCTTCCGCCGCAGTGCTGCCTTTCTTTCTTTCCATTGAATGTAGATGCAACAATATTTCTTTTTTTTATGGGTTGATTTTTCAGGGCTAGTATGAAATGTTACGGTATTCTATTATCTTTTTGGGTAGTTGTATCGATTACTTCAATTTCCCCAGGCACCTACAAATTGTGGCTTGTTGATTTATGAGAACGTTTCAACATCTTCCCATTATTCCCGTTGCTAGAGATTTTTTTTTGCTCCCTTTAATTAGAATGCAATGTGGGTAAAGAAACAATGGACTTAGCGTATCCCTACTTATTTGTATTGGAAGAGAAATTAGAACTGATACTGGCAAAAAATTTAGGGATTTACTTTGTGGTTATTTGGCAAATAGAACTCTGTTTAATTAGCAATTTCTGCATATTTGCTTTCTGTGATATTATTTGGGTGCTGATAAAGCTTTCCCATTTCGTTGTTTTCTTCTTGTTTGCTATTTTGAGAATGAAAATTCTTAGTTGTCCATGATGCATTTTGAAGATGTTTAAGCGCCGAATGATAGATCATCAAATTCATCATTGAAGGTATACTAGGACCATAGCTGTATTACATTGTGCTACATTCTATTTCTATGAATAGGAAAATTATATTATGTTCGATGCCGAACTTTGTTTAGAGTTTTGGGCGTACATTTCTTTGCGTTGACGTGTGCTGGATAAGCTGCTTTAGTGTTGGACATGTTACTTCTAGAAAATTAACATGTAGTTCTCTTTAGTTAGAATTGATTGACACGATTGCATATGTTGCATGTGATAAATATTTTGCCAACTCTCTGTATTCAAGATTTACATTTGGGTTTCATATTTAAGACAGACGTGCCTTCATGACAGGCACAGAAGCTTTTCGATGACATATTAGAGAAGAGTGTGTAAGAACATTTTCTTATTTACTACTACATTATTTCTCTCACTAAATTTTTTTATTTTTCTTTTGTTGGAAGAGATTAATGGGTTTTCACTTTTCAGTAAATGTGTATGTGAGCTTGTGTTTTCTTGAAATTTTATTTTTATGGGGTAGATGTTATAGTAATAATTTGGTAAAAATAGGCTATTAACTCTTCTATACTTTCCCTGGAGCTTTTTTCCCCCTCCAAGTTATTGATCACATGAAGCTAGTTTTATTTATCATTCTTTGTTCCTTCATAGTTATATTTGAGTGCGTATGTCTATTATCATTTAACATTTTTGAAAATTTGTGTCAATGATGAAAAAAAATTAAAGAAAGTAGTTAAAAAAAAAAATTTCAGGGGCGCTGCCCTCGAACTCCCGGAGCCCCCTTCCAACCCCCGGTTGATACTTGCTCTAGGGGTCTATTTTTTGAAGTTCGTATAGGCCCCCCATAACAACAGGATCGGCACTGACTAAACACCTACCGTTTAATAAAACTTCATGACTTTGATTATATTTTAGATAAAAATATGTTAAGAATGAAAATGCCACCTTTGCGGAAGTCCGCAGATTCCATTATGCACTGTCTTAGAATGAAAACTTCATGACATGCATTATATTTTGAGGGGGGAAAACAGAAAAAGCATTCAAAACGTGATCCTCGTAACAACAATTTCAATGTATTTGGATCTTAAACACCAACAAACCACCTGAAGATTTCAACTGCGTGTCACGGCGTAGAATTTTTTTCTTTTTTTTGCACAGACAACACTTGAGAATAAAAACCTTTTCCCGTCTTCCCCGCAACAACGTGAGAAAACAATGATATCAGTTCCCAGCCTCATGGCCGGCCAAACTAAAGGATCTAAAAGAGAGGCCTGTAAACCCACTGCAAGACCATCTCAAACTGCTTACGGGCATAATCATGTGACATTGGATAATGTACTGAAACACTACTACGTATAAAAAAATTAAATAAATACATAAAAGTAATGATTTTATGCATCATTTTGAATAATTAAAACCTCTGTCTTTTGGTATTACAAATTTTGGAATACTTGCTTATAAACAATATTTGTCATATGAAAGATCTTACAAAGTTGAAGTAATTATGTTAAGGAATTACAGAACTTATGCCATATGAAAGATGACATTGTTCAAAAAGCATGAAAAATGACATCCTAGGAGCATGTAGCATAGAACAAAAAGTTCATGATATATCTGCTAAATTCAGAAATTGATCAGTTCCTTCAATACAAATAAGTTAACATAAAAGTAAATTACAACTCCACTTTGTAATAAATAAAGCTAACAGCTAAATGACACATCATTAATAATAAAAAACTACATTATCCTTTTTAACTACATCATTTTAAACCAAAAGAAACCGAAAGCAGGTGAAAGATAACATCCAAATAAATTTAACCTTTTCTTTGGAAGGGGGAGAGGAGTGGCAAAGAAGATAAAACTGAACTTAGATAATAAGTAAAATATAGTAAATAAACTTAAGTCAACACCATCCTCTTGATTTAGTCGGGCGAAAGATTAATGAAGATTCATGGAGACATGACTGAGGGGTTCGGGATTCAACTAGATCGCCCAACTCGAGGGCTGAATTGTACCTTGGGTTCAGCCTTTTTGCATCCCTCTTTCTTTGAAATCTTCCTTTCAACATTAAACTTCCATATAAAGGCTAATCTATAGAAGAAATCTCCTATGCTAATGGTTGAGATGCAAAAGCTAATCAAAATTTGTTTATATCTAAAAAGACAGGGTATATGAAAAAAAAAGAAAATTAGCACAGGATCCTCTTTCTGAATAATCAAGGAATCATCAACTTCAACTAATTTGATTAGGGAAGATCCTAAAATTTATGTAAAGAAATCAGGAAATTCAATCAACAGTATTTATGCTTACATTTGAGTATGAAGAATCCCTTTTTTTAGGAAAATTCTTAGAAGCACAAACTCTCGATTACCCTCGTAAGAATCCTTCCTTCTTTACACGTGTCTGATTGGGAATACTGAGCCTTTTCTTTGTATATAATTTTTTTACACATTGATATGAGAATCTTCTACTTTTCTAGAAGTCTTTGCATCTATTTCCTAAGTTGTTGAAAATCTTCATCTCCATCTTTTGTTTTTTCAAAGTCTTTAGTTTTGTCTTCATAGACTTATAGCATATCTTTTCTTGTCTTCCTCCATTATGTAACTAGGTTGTACAGTACAACTGAGTCAAAAGACATTCCATCATCTGAATTATTATCATTTTTGTACTGTTCTTCGTTGTCTTCATCTGAGATATTTTCTAAAGAATTTTTCTTTAGTACCGGATAAGGCTAGATTTCTTTTTTCATTACCTTTTTCTGGAAATATTCGCCTAAATGTTTCTTCAATAGCTTTGCTACTTCTGCTTTCAATTTTTTCTTTTCTGACTGTCTTCTTTTTTCTTCTTCTTGATGGTCCTTCGTCTACATTGTTTTTTGGAGTTTTTTGCATTTCCTCAATTTTTTTTTCTAAAGAAATTAAATCTACTTCTGGGTCTTGACTGTCTTGAATATCTGACGTAATTCCTTTCCCTTTGTCTTGAGTTTGAAGATCTTGACCCCCCCTAGCCAAATCCTCTTTCTCCCAATCCGAATTCCACAGCTCTATTTCCACATTTTCCCTTCATTTTACCACTGGTTCAAAATTTAAACATCTAGAAAGGTCAAAAAGCAAATATAAATTCAGATTATAAGTAGAGAGACATCAACTATTGGCTAATTAGCATTGCCTACTTCTAACTTTTTGTATTTCTGCGTTTCTCATCCCTAAATTTTAGAAACTGATATTTTTACCCTCAATTCCAGCTATCTACCCTTTTCAACTAAAAATGACTGCAATACCCTCTAATTGCATGCTAACAAATTTAGTAGATAAAAAATAAATAAAAACACAAAAATAGTGTGATTTTTTTTTTGATACAAGGGGGACAAGGGAGGGGAGGGGAGGGGAGGGGAGGGGAGGGATAATAGGGGTGGATAGGATAGGATTCGAACCCAAGACCTCGGTCCTGAAATGTGAATACCTAACCACTGGAGCATTTATTCGAATCCCCAATAATAACGTAATTTAGTTGCTTTTAAAAAAAAAAAGTCGAATCAAATAAAAAACAAAGCAAAAAAAATTCAATATCCATAAAAACTTTTCGCACCTATATAAATGCTCTTATGGTACTTATATGTCCCACGAGGTTGTATGTATGCAAGTCATGTAACTATATGTATTACTTGATATGCATACATACAATTACAAAGGATATATAAAAGAATTCATATGGTTGTTAGAATATTATTACTAATATTAATAAGCTTGTTTATTTATTTTTATTTGCTTATTATTTATTTCCTTTTATGTTAATTAAAGTTGGAGGGTATTGTAATCCATTTTAGTCTAAAAAGGTAGATAGTGCCAAAAAAATGAGAATTGAAGGTAATAATAATAATTTCTAAAGGTTAAAGACCAAAAACATAGAACTATGAAAAATTAGGAGTGGATAGTGCTAATTAGCCTCAACTGTTAAATTGCTATTGAGACGACATGAGGCGGTGGTGGCAATTGACCAGGAGAAAACTGGTAGAGACCTGTTGTACGGATAGTGTGGTGGAAGAGAGGGGAGGCAAATGGGGAAAGGAGATATCCATCTATTTTCAATTTGTTTGTATTTCCAAGAAAGGTGTACTCTTCCAGAAGCTAAACAAAAATTATATTATTTTTATATTATTTTCCCCCTCAAGCTGATTTTGCTAGGGTTACTCATTGTGCAACAGTGGCCCACTTCAGTGTGCAATCTCTGCTGATTCTTAAAACTGATTGTAAGAGAGATTATTTTTCCTACAAGAAAAAGCCTAATCTCTGTCTGTTGTGTCCATTCCTCTTCTTCTTGTAATCCAAGAATCTCCCTCCTCCCTTCCCCTTTTTTCTCATCCTTTTTCCACTTCTGATTTCATCTTTGGGTCAGATTTACCACTCAAGAGGAAACCACTGTATATTCTTAAAGAGTAAGTGCAATGCAAGGAGTGTTTAAGCATATAAACACTTGTAGGAAAATAGGCAGAACTATTTATTACACAGACACTGGTACAATGTAGCATAAACAAATTGCTACCCAGAACACAATGCAAATACAAAAACAAATAAGCAAGAAATGAAGCCATAGCGTTGCAATGCCTTATTTTGTAGCTTCCAGAAATTCTACAAGCAAAGTCACACCTATGCCAAGAAACGACTTCTAAGAAAGTGCCAAGGTCCCGTTCCAGTTCCCATCCTGCAAAGTAGCATATAGAATATTTGAGTATGGGGTACTGTTTAGAACTATCAGTCGGGCTTACAGCATAATAATCTTTGTTTGATGACTGCTTATTACCTCCAGATACCCGCAAATGCTCGTAATCCCATGTAAATGGTTAAAGCAAACCATATTCCGATGAAACCGTTGGTTTTGGAGAGAGCAAACAGGGATCCAATGCTTACTGCTGACACTAGAACCTGTAATTTGGAAGTTTATAATTTATCGGAAACTTAAAGAGTGTTATGTACTTGGGAAATTCAGAAAATTAAACTTTCTCATTGGAGTTGATAAATTTACCATGGAGTATGCAGAGTAAGTGAAATCAGATGCCCCAAAGTTAACCCCATCGAAAACAAAGGCCAATGAGTTTATGGGTTGAGTAGCTGCGACAAACTGATGAGAGACTGGAGGTTAGAAATACAAAAATGTAAGCATTTTACTAAAGTGTAGCCAGTGCTTGAGGAGATATATACCGGGATGCCTATAGCTATCACGTGAATAACGCTTTTGTCCTTGGTAAATATTCCAGATCCGAAATACAATCCAAGTCCCACAAAAATAGCAAGTCCAACTCCCAGAACAAATCCCATCTGAAAATTAGTGGTTCTCTTGATTAACTAGCGTGATAATCTCTACGCTATGAGGAGAAAATATGCTGTTTGGACGAAAGCTACCTGTAATACTCTCGATGCCGCAGCTGTTGCTTTCTGATAGTCCTTCTCAGCAAATGCACAAGCAAGAATTGCCTGGAAGAGTGGCAAACAGATAAAGTTGACAAACTATGGCTTGTGAAAAGCTGATAGATTTTCCTGATCTTTTACGAGTTTATGAAACTGATTTATAGGTCTACAAGGAATCTGTCTGGTAGCTTACAGATTTCTTTAAATGATTTGATTTATGGATAAAATATTTAGCCAATGTCAAAGACTGTTGTTACCTGTCCCGCGACAGCTAAACCATCGGCAAGAAGTGATGATGTCATCCAGACCTGTAAGCATATTTGGAAGGCAGCCATAGGTGTCGGACCGAGCCTTGCAGCCATTGATGCAGCCAAAGTAACACAGATAGTCACAGCTATGACTCTTGCCAGTAACAGAAAACCTGTTTTCAATCACACAAAAAAATTTCAGTGGGTATATTGGACACAACTGATTAAATACTCTATTTTTCCCCTTACTTCGCAGATTGTCTAGGGACTAACCATTCTTGAGGAACCTGCTGAACTGTAAATCTCGAATACTTGGAGGTAATAGATTAACTTGTTTCATCAGTTTGCACAAGAGAATAGTCGAGATTAAGTACCTAGAATAAACCAGAAACTTAGTGACCCAAAAACAATTTTCTGCATAGCGAACTGTGAAAATACATAGTCTATATTTGGTATGCAATACTAGAAAAAATAATAGACAATTGTTTTCAGTTATCTTCTGTTTATTGTACCAAACATATCAAGAGTCTAATTGATAGAGTGTTGATTAGAAACAGAACTTACTGAGAAAGGACATGAGCAATGGCGGCACCACTCACACCCATACGGCATACAAATATAAGAATTGGGTCCAGAATTATGTTTGCCAAATCCCCTGCAACTATTAGCAGAAAGAAAAACTGCAGTAAGGTTCTGTATCTGAACTTCGGTGGATAAGGATAAATTTTAGTGTTGTTTGATAAATATTATAGACAAGAACTTAACGTTGTTGAACATGTATCTAGGAAAAGGAAATGAACAAATGATGTTCTACTCTTCAGTTGTCTGGTCAAGATTTCCCCAAGATGACTAGAAAGATTATGACCTTAAAGGTTTTTTGCTGAAAATAATCCAACCACAGGACTCGAAAGATAATGAATAAAGAATGAATGTGTGAATTGAATAAACAAGAAGCAGATATCTAGAAGTAGTTGCCTTACCAGTGGCATAAAGAGGAGTTTTAGTGTCCTTGAAACCTCGAAAGACTCCTTGCATGGCTAAAGAAAGAAGAACTGCTGGAGCGCCGAGTGATCTGAGTGTCAAATACTTCAGTGCGAAGGGGAGCATAGGAGATCCCTATTTCACCATTTCGACAGGTGACTCATTAGAGAAGATACGAATACTTTGTGCAGGCAAATGATAATTATTTCACCTAAAAATGTCTGATGCAAAGCTACTTTGGGAACAACAAGATGAAGAGACAGAGACTAATGAACTTTGATACTTACAGATTTTACACCCATGAAACTTAAGAATGGTTTTGCTAAAACAACGAGGAATATGGTTTGGAGGAGTCCAAGCACACCACCTAGAAGTAGAGCAGTCGATGCAGAAGGTATATTTCTTCGCTCACAACTGAGTTTACCTTTCTTTGGCTCACTGCTATTGACATCTGGAGACTTACATGTTGTAGTTTTGAAATCTGTTGAATAGGAAAACATGAATTGCTAGAAGAAGTAGACAAAAATCTTAAGACATTTAGTTTCTATCAAAGCTCTGTTTGTACTTACCATCTTCCAAATTGGAGTCTTTGTTTTCAACTTTTGCTGCTGCAGCCGTACCATTCTCCAAGTTTTCGAGCATGGTATCATCTCGCCCCTGCTCGTCCATTTCAATTTTCTTGGAAGAATCTTTCTCCAAGTCATCATCTTCTTGTTGTTGTTGTTGTTGTTGTTGTTGTTGTTTATCACTGATTCTTTTTACGGTGTCTTCCTCAGCCACGAAAGAAGTTGTGATACTAACAAGTGGGAATATGGTAACCTTTGAGGCCTGATTGAAAATAGCAATGGAAACTCCAACAGCAGCTATTTGCACCGGACCTGCACAAACAACAGAAACCGTAAACTCGAAGAAACAAATTTGGAGCAAACACATTTCTACACCGAATTTTTATACTAAAACAGATATACAACATGTTTGGTACACAGTATTAGACAAGAAGGCATACCTAAGTGGCCAATGAAAGCTGTATCAATTAACGAAGCAATAGGATCAGCAGCTAAAGCCAGAGCAGCAGGGAACGCAATGCGTAGTATTTCAAGTCCAAGTTCGTCCCGTTTGAAAACACTTCTGCACATTCAAAAGAAGAATATATAAATGTTAAAACAAGAAACTGAATCTTCCAATGAATAATGAATGTTATATGATCTAATACATTCTCACCTAGCGTCCTTGAAGAAAACAAAGAGTGGCAGAGTCCACTTTCTCCCAGAAGATGGCATAACAGGATCCTCGGCCATTAATTGAAGGCTAGAGCACGCCAAGCGTAACTGTTCACAAACCAGCAAAATGTTACAACTCAAAGTGCGAAAATTCTCTCTTTATAACTTGAAACATTTGCATACACCAATGAAATAGCCACCTATCAGTCGAACAATGTAACAGAGCAAATATCATAAGGAGGATGAAAAGCTTACGAAACTTTATGGTTAAGAATGAGATGAAACTTGAGTGTACATGTAGGTAAAGTTAAGGAATAAGGTAACATTTTGGTGACACATGTCGACATATCGATACATGGTAGTCCTCCTGTGATGACGATATTTCCCTTTTTGTCTTATCTGATCATGGCGTTGTATGAGATGGCACGTCTAAGATATAACTCAATTAATAACTTCTTTAACTTTTAGATCTTTCATTTTAACATGATTTATAACCAAGCATTAGCCAATTCATTCTGAATCATTCACTTCAACAAATCAGCTTTAAAAGTTTAAAAAATACCGACATTGACCGGAGTAATGCATAATTAAGCCAGAATCGTGGACAAGGACGAAAAACCTTGAACCAAAAGTACGGATGATTACTCAAAAACCTTCCTCAGTTGTCCATTCCCCTGGTAATCCTCCTAAAATCTACACCAAATAAAGAAAAAGACAAAGAAACAAAATCTCTCTGTCCATGTGTTCATAGAACTTTCCTCCAACATAAAGATTCCTCAAGTCTCTTTCCATTAAACCCCCGATGAATTTCTTTAAAAGCTTCTGAGAAATGCAAAGGAATTCACTGAGTTCTTGTTTAGTCTCCAAATGTTACTCTCTTAGCCTAAACAAAAATAGTTCTTTATTCGATACAAGACGAGACGGTTCAATATAGTATCTAAACTGTGGATCATGAATCAGCACATTAAGAATACACATTACTTTTTGTGGGTTGAGGACAAATGAAACATCAAAAAGAATTCTAGGAGTTTGTGTGCAACTTTTCTTAACCCCTTATTTTCTTGTCTGATTGAATCCTAAAGAAAACAAGACTTAAAATATTTGCTACAAGTCAAGGTTTGTAGATGTACCTGCGAGCGATGCTTCTTGTCTGGTTAAAACCCACTTATAAGCAGCAAATAATTAATTGAATCCAACATTTTTTAGATTGTTTTGGAGACTACTTTGTTGAAAATTGACAAGAACAGTCAACATCTCCATATGGATCCAATATAGCATGGTATGAAGTGTGACATGGAAGAATTTGAACTTTAAATAATTTTGTCACAAGCCCATCTTCAATATTTTCTTGAGTTCATTTATTCGTTTCATTCAAGAGGGTTATTTTTTCCTCATGTGCAAACATGTAGCCCGTCACACGTGTTCAAAGCAATTACTTCCCCTTCTGAATGCACTTTCTACGTTAAGGAGATAAGTAATACTTAAAACAAGATAATGGTAAAAATTATAGCAAATTCACAAGTCACATGCACCATAATTATAAGTTCAGAACTAAAAGTTCACACACGGCACGCTATGTTATCAGTGTATAAACGAAGTAGATATTTTCCATTAATGTCAGTATAAGAATAGCAAAAGAAGTTAGATCATTTTCTTGAAAGGTAAAGAAGATTAAGAAATCACCTTTCCAAGTATATTCTCCAAGGAAATGAAGCTATAGTTTGAGAGCTCTCCCCAACTCTTGGATTTTGATCCAAGGCACCAAATCACAACCAAACTTTGAACCCTTTAAATACTCTCTACCTTCACACTCTTTCCCTCTCCCCATCAATAGCAAATTGACACTAACTAAAGTGAATGTTAGGTGCTCATTTTTTTACCTTTTTTGATACTTTATTTAACCTAACTATAGTGTAGTAACTAGTAATATATAAGTGATGCACTTCGACAAAATGTACGAAAGAAAAAAGAAATATAGTTTTTTTCCCTTGCAATTTCATGAAAATTACAAATGCCTCACCCACACAAATAACTATGCGAAATGCATTGTTCACTGTGCATTTAACGTAATAGATGCTAATCATGAATAAAAATATCTGACAAAATTGCGTTTATTTTGAGGTATCAAACATGACACTAAAAATCAAATCATGCTAAAAATCGATGCTCATGCGCATCGTGATAGAGTCGACGTTGACATCGCTAGAAGAAAAAAAAACATTAAAAAAAGAAAAAAAATATCTTACAAAGTGTTTGGCAAGGAGTTGGATTATTTGTTTGATTATAATTTACTACGTGACATCATTTTATTGGTTATTTTTTGTAACAAGTAAAAAATTACGACTTGACTTTTACTTTTTGACTTTTTAAAAAAAGTGAAAATTAATGAAATAATATCGTTTGATAAATTATAATCTAGGAAAATAATCTAGATACTAGCCAAACACTTTCTAAACTTTCGTACAAGGTCATGCCTCAACTTGTGAATGCCCAAAAAGTGGAACACCATTTGTTGGACGAAGTACACGGTTTTGTTAATCCTGTGGCCAAAATTCGAAGGATTCTAATTGGTTGTACAAAAACATGGAGCACGTAGGATTCCCAATAAATCACGTCTGCTGGTCCCATTAGACTTACCTAATTTCTCCACGTCGAACTCAATCGTATATCTAAATTATCATAAGAGTGGGTTCATCACACTGTAAAAGAACTTTAACCAGAATGGCCTGTTCCTAAATATTATATCTCCCAAGTAGCCACTCACCTATAAGAAGCCATACTAGTTTTTTTTTACCGATTAGTCATTTTAAATAACAGATAAGATATATTTATCATTGTCTGGCCTAAAAAGGAAAGTGCTTTGCTATTGCATCCCATAATCACTTTTTTTCTTTTATTTACTCTCTCTCTCTCTCTCTCTCTCTCTCTCTCTTCTTGATCTTGATTCAAGGCCAATGGAGTTAATTCACTCTATATAAGTATCAGCATATATAATTACTATAATAATTTCACTTGATAACTGTTATGAACTATCACACCAATACACTAAAGAAAGTAAGTTTAATTTGGGGTTAGAGACATTTCAATATTAATTGAACTTATTATGGGTGACGATTGACGAGTTCTTAATAAAAAAGAACAATATTGGAGCAACCATGTTGATGAATATGATGGATGACTAAAATATGCCGAGTTTTGATCTTATGAGGATAAGTTATTCTACTCTTATGGTTTATTTTGATCCAATGGAATGTCGGTCAAATAATTTATTTATTCCTCATGCATGTTGTGCTTTTTAACATGGTTAAAATGTACATGTTGAGACTTTTTCGACTAATAAATACCTGAGAGAATCGGAAAAAAGCTAGATATATACAACTTAGGTATGGTTAATTATTTTTCTGTTTAGTTACCAAATTTTATCTTAATGATCTTATGTTGTGTTATCGCTTCATTAGGTTTTTCGTTTCATTCAGTTTCATCAATTCAACTCCTAGAGTTCTCGTCACTAAAAATAAAAATTCTTACGTTCTTACACTTATTTGTTGCGTTGCATTTTCATTTTTTATTCTTATAAGGTTCTTGTAGTGACTTAAAGTGTAGAATGTCGACATGTTATTATGGCATAATAATATGATTAGTGACACACATAAATAATCCTTAGAACGCATGACATATAGCTTGAGAATATATTTATTTGCTACTCTTTTCAATAACTATGTGCTCAATATAATTAAGTGCACTTACTTTTTTGACATCTTAAAAAAAAGACGCTTCTTTGAAAAGGGGGGGGGTAAGTTTAAGAGTAAAGATATACTTAAATATTTTCATCATATTACATTATACTAGTTATATACACGTGCGTTGCACGAAATAGAATAAATAGCAAAAAAATGTCTGATAATTTGAAGAAATAAATAATCACAATTTTATTACGTACTACTCACTCATAAATATATATATATGTTACTAATAATTACAATTTTATTGCATACAATTATTCACTTGACACAAAGCTAATTAAATTGTCATTCATAGAATAATACTCTGAACTAATAAAAATGAGAATTAATGAGAAATTTTTTAATATAAATTTGATTTCACTTTGATTATAAAAACCAAGAAACCATAAAAAAAAAGAGTATACAAAATTTAGATAACTCTAAAATTACCCTATACGTACCCGTATCTTTGTTCAATAAGCATCAGTATAAGAACTCTAATAACATATTTAGAGCGTGGATGTCATTCATTTATCGAATGAATTCTTTACCACATTCATTTCTTATCACATATTCTTACAAAAATTATTTTTCACATCTTATATAGTGTCATATATTTTTAAAGAAATTACTATTCACTAAATCCATTTTAAAAAACCTAATGTACACACCACCTATTACAAAAGATCCAAGAGAAGCAATCTTACAATAAAGGATAAATTCTATATAATTTACCCTTAACATTAATTTTAACCACTTTTCACTCTAAAAAGAATTTAAAGAATTTTTATTTTTATTCTAAATTATCACTATCAACTATTATTACTGTTGTATCCCCCAACTTAAACTTTTACCAATATATATGTTCCCACAAAAAAAAAATTAAGTAATGTAGTAAACATATAGTCATATGTTTTGTGATTTATCACATTGAATTGAATAAAAGTAAAAGTTTTGAACTGATTTAATTTTACTTCTTTATTATTGTTGTTGTTATTATTATGCCACCAATATCAAGAGTAGGCATTTAATCGAAATGATAAGGAAGTCTCAACAACCCATGACTTGAAATTTGTCTGTCAACAATTAGAATTTTAGAGAAATATAGAATCTTTGAAAATAGCCTAGAAACTAACATTATAGATATATATATATATATAACACTAATGCATAAAAAATAGTATAAGATTAGAGATTAATTTGGAGCTTATAATTAGGAATGCATGTTATAAGCATGTATGTATGTATGAAAAAATATAAGATTGGAGATTAACTTGCAATCTCCAAGCTTAGATACATATATATAATATATATTAATATGAGAATGTTTATAAGATTGAAAGCATATAAAATAAAAGCATATATAAGTAGAAGAGTAGATATTTATTTATTTATTATTTTATTTATGTTTTTAGAAAATATCTCGACTCGAAAATCCAAACTCGAGATATAACATTTATTATATATATATAATACGTATTATAATTACGTATATTATATGTGTGTATAAAATAAAGACATATGTATAAGATATTAGAGATTAATTTGAACCTTAATTAGTTGAAAATGTGTATATTATACATATGTATATATTAGTATTAAAATAAAATGATAAAGGAAGAGACATATATGAGTCGGATTGTACTTTTAATGGGTAAATTTGCGTATGGCAACCATTATACTTTAATATATATATATATATATATATACAGACACACGATAAGATTGGCTAAATATGGTGGGTTTCTTTTTCTTTTTTTTTTTTTTTTTT
>CAVNYN010282206.1:0-29857 GCA_963692815.1 Nyctanthes arbor-tristis
CCATGTCCGGCGCGGCTTCGCCAGAGTAGGAGGCAACAAAAATTCAGCGACCTCCCATCCCCTCACTGCTCTCTGTTAATCGAATGAATCAGGGGGTAAAGGGAGTAATTTTATACATTATCTGATGTTTAAATTTCAGCCCCAAGATTTTACCATGTGTCATTTAAGCCGTAAACTTCTGTTTTGTTTAAATGAGCATAAAACTCTCGATTTGGTTACTTTTGGCCCTCAAACTTTCGATCCCTTTTGAATGGGCTCAGAAACTTACGTTTTATTTATTTTGGCCTATTACAATTATTTGAGTCTTTTATTTTGAGAATTCTTTCAAGTTAGTTTGAAAGTTTATATGATTTTAATTTTAATTTATGTTTAGACTTTAATTATTTGAACACTTAAACTAGCTTATACTTATTTTAATTAAAGCCCTATTTTCATTAAATATAAGGTTTAATGACTTTAGCTATTTAAATTCTAATTTTTGGATTTATTGAATTTTAAGGATTTCTAAATTTGTTTAAATAAATTCATTTAGTTTTATACTTAAATTTTGGTTAATTCTTGATTTTCTAGTTTTCCTTAACTTTAGGATATTAATCACATTAGGCACTACACCTTTAAGTATTTTATACAATTATTTTATTATAACTTAGTTTGAAAATAATTCCTTTTTTTATAAATAACTCATTTCACTAAAAACCCTAATTTAAATTCTATATTCTTTTATAGGCAAGGAGTGAAGAATAAAGTGAGTAAGCCTTGCCCATTAGCTCGACTCGGTGGGCTTTTGAGGTAGACTATTTTCTAAAGATATTTTTGTTCTATGAATTGCATATGGATATGTGATTTATGTTCTTATATGTTATTTGCATGAGTTTATTTGCTTTATGCCTGAGATAAGACGAGATGAGACTTTTGCATATGTTTTATTGCTATGCATAGATTTTTGCAGCTATGCTATGATGTTACTATGCGCGCTAGCATTTTATACGCTTTAGGGCATGAGACGAGAGTCGGAAACCTGTATTTATCATACGATGCTTGTTTTTGAGAAAAGACTATTTAAGACTTATGAGATGTGAATTGCATTTTTTTATATGTATGTTTATAGTATAAATTGATTAATATTGTGATGAGTCTACTGAGCATTTCTATGAAATACTCATCCCTTTCAAAGTAATATTTTGCATATTTGGAGTCGGAGGAGACGCCTTAAGTAATGATTGCTTTCAAAATAAATTAAGTCAACTTATTTTTTTGAATGAATCAAACTTTGTTTAAGTACTAGGAAACTTTTGACATTGAATGATTCAAACATGGTCTAAGTACTTGGAAAACATTTGATGTTGTGTGAAACAGTTGATTGTCACCGACCAAATTATCCTTTGTATTTTCACTTTGGAACCAAGATAATTCCTTCTTATTATTCACTCATGATTCATCTTGATTCATTTCAAAAATATATATATATATTTAATGATGTCTTGGGTGCCCAGAACCCGAGGCGTTACAGGTCAGCCCTGGCATGTTTCTGTTCTTTGAAAACCTGAGAGGCAGTCGGACATTGCTGGTTTTTGTTCTTTGGCTTTTGGAGTGTCTTCCACTCATTTTCTTTCGCCGAAAGTCAGTTTTTACCCAACATAGGTTTTTACACAGTTTTTTGTATGAATTCCAATATACAGCGCCAGTTTGTTGACGTCAAATTTAGCCTTTGACTCAACAAATAAGATTTGTTTACATGAGAAATTTGTATTTGAATCGATATGAGCAATAAATGTAAAAACTCAGAGCATGTTTGTAATAAATGGAAGAGAGTAAATGCACCAAAGACAAGAAGAATAAGATTCAGGTGTCAAACCCTTTCTCAATTTCATTTGCCTCTATTTATAGCGTACAATTGCCTATATTTATAGCGTACATTCACCATTTGCATGTGCCATTTGCATGTGGGTGATGATTGCGTGTATTTAATATTGGGCCCACAAGAATGACGTAGAGGTCAAATCAACTGAGATTAAGCCTTCACTTTTTGACTAATGGCTGCCTAAATCATGCATGAAGCAGGTAACCACCGCTTTGCATTAAATGTGGGAGTCCCGTCAGCCGCAAGTGATGAGGTTTCCCACATGGGTTCCTAAGCTCCTGCTTAGCTTGCATTCTCACTAGGTCACGGCTGTAGGTCGAGGCGTCATGAGCTCGTCAGTGTAGTACCCAAATGATCTGAACCACAGGAATATAGGAATACAGATCTATTCCTCAGTTCACTGAATCAGGTCTCGAGATCTTCTGGACGTTAGGTCGTCAGGTCATCGGATTAAGTGAGACGCTTAGGGCCTGCTTGTAAGATCGTGTGACCGTTGACCTCTGTTGACCATTGAACTTTGTTGACTTAATTACCTGGTGGCTACAGACATCCCAATAAAATTCCTTTCAAATATCAAACAAATTATTTCTAGAAGAACTTCGAGGCCACCAACTCCCCTTTCTAATTCATCATTATAAGAAAAATACACACCACACACTACCCAACTTCCTCATCTCAGCTTTTGGTATTAGCATCACATACAATTAAAAAGTATATAGTAAACATTTTGAATTGTAGATTGATGATACCATATGAAAAATAAGATGAGATCTCTCACAATCTATTATATTATTATTTGTGATATTAAGAAACAATAATTATGATTTAATTCCACCATAAACTTATAGTTCGTTAAGCAATGAAATTCCAATATCCACAAGAACAAGTATATAACTCAGTATAGACAAACTCCAAATTGAGACAACATAAAAAAGAATCTACACTGATTAAGAATAAAAAAATTCATTACTTACATGAAAGAAATTATATAGTCATTGGAATATTCAATAAGTATCTTTGATTCTTTGTACTGCATATATTTTTCCAAAAGTCTCAACTTATATTTTTCCTAAGGTCTCAGCTGGTAGTCGACTAATCTTTCCAACATCTTTGTAGTACATCTTTGTTTCCAGAATTTCAGAAATCACAAACTAATCCTTATTTTGCAATTGAGACATTTAAGATGAAAATGAAGTCAAATTGTTAAGTTACATAATATATAAGGCACAGTTGAATGCAGAGACTGCAATTTCTATTCCTTTCTTCCACAACAAATACACTCAAAAATCAAATGACTAAACCATGAAGGCTCCGCACAAATAATGTTGGGCCCAAAAAGGAAACACAAAGAAATTAGTTTTCCTCCTGTATGCTGCGACGTTTAAGCGAACATCTTGAATACATGTATATTAGTTTTCAAGGTGTACTCATAATTACTAGAATGAAATACGGGCAAGAACAACATGATAATGCAAAGAAATGATCATATCTCAAAAAACTGTTACCTTCTTTTAGAGACAAATACGGAGTGAAAATTGTAAATGAGTGGGATGCTTCTAACTTTAATCATGGGAATATTTCGTTCAAAGAGGTTCCTGGTGAGCAGCAGTTAGCAACAATCTTTAGGAGCAAAGTAACATGGGAGGTGGAGAATCGAGCATTGAGGAACAGGATTTGTAGAATAGAAGTAGACGCCTCTCGTCTCCTCTCCTCTCCCATCTCTCTCTGTGTTACTTCTCCTGTTAACGTTAATTCACAGTTAATATTAATAGGTTGCTGAGTTGTATTAAGGCGCTGATGTAGACTCTTCTTACTGGATGGACAACTAAGTGGACAGGTTGTGGAGACAGCATATTTTAACTCCTATTTGCAAGACAAGTACATTTATATATAAAGGAAAATTACACATAAAGTCCCTCAACATTAGTAAGTAATTTAAATTGATCCTTTACAAATCTTATTTACCCATAAGTCCTTCAACCTTTAATTCTCTCACTTAATCCCTTTGATGACTTAGATTTTGGCCCAAATAATTTAATTTTGACCTTGACTTGACTACTCCACCTTTGACTTTGACCATAAAATAGAATAGTATTGCATAGCAAGATTCGTGTTGTAGCAGGTACAATAAATTTCAATCCCTTTTCCAAAGGTTCGAGGAATGCTGAGGATTACTTCAAGGAGATATAAGTAGCCATGGTTGGAGCTAATATAGTGGAGGGTGGGGGATACTATGGCTTGGTTTTTGCATAGATTAAATCGTGAAATAACCAATATAGTTGAGCTCCAACACAATATTGATATAGAAGAATTGGTACATATGGCAATAAAGGTGGAAAGGCGAATAAAATTGAAGAGGGCTTCAAAATATTCCCTGGAGAATAATTTTGGGAGGAAAAATGGTGAGGTCAAAGTTCAGGAGTAAAGGGCAGTAGATAAGCCTAAAAAGAGACAGGATGTGGTAGATAAGGGAAAAGCAAAGGTTGGTGATCCTACTAGGGTGTGTGACATGCAATGTTTAGAGGGTATGGACATGGGATGGCAGAGCGTCCTAACTAAAGAACAATGGTAATTAGGGGAGATGATGTGGTTTCAACCGATGAAGACGATGAGAAGGGGAAATCTTCGACAAGTGATGGTGGAGGGAGTTGTGCTCAGACGTGTGCTCTTCCGATCTGAAAGAGTTAGGCTTGAATGCTTGCAAGCATCCCAACCCATACAAGCTACACTAGATGAATGAGTGTGGAACAATTAAAGTAGAGAAGCAATTGTGGGTAAATCTCTCTATGCGAAAGCATATGGATTGGGTGCTATATGACTTGGTGCCCATGCATACCGTACACGTCTTGTTGGGTTGGCGTTGACAATTTGATAGAAAGGTGATATTTGATGGGTCTAAAAATGGTTACAGTTTTCATCAAGGGGGCCGGAAAATTATTCTACATTCGTTGTCTCTAAAAGAAGTATGAAATAAGCGATTAAAATCGAAAGATTAGAAGGTGAAGGAAAAGGAAGTTGGAGTCGAGAAGAAAAATAATTTTTCTAATAAACTCCTCCCAAAATCTTTATCTTTGCCCACCCCAAATCTTTGTCTTTGCAGGTACAAAAGGAGGAGCATCATCACAAATCTAAAGATTCGAGGACGAATCCTTTTAAAGATGGAGGGAATGATGTGAATCGATATGCGGAGACTAAGATATCAAATACTGAAAATTGTGCCCAAGTTAAATTATGGTAATGGAGGCCTAAATGTGACAAATGTAGGATCAAATCAAAACCTCAAGGCTTGAATTATGTCTAGAAGTGTTCAAGTCAAATGTTTGAAAGACCGAAGCTGTGTGGCTCAAGAAATTTCAGCCACAAAATTATAATTCATATGATTTACATGGGAGTAAAATATGTCGTCAAAAAGCTTATTGAGTCAAGAGCCCAACGCAACCTTTAGATCTCAATTTTGAGTTTCCGACTAAAAGTTAGGCACGTTGGAACACAAGTTGCTAGAAGAATACGACCTTGTGCAGCTGCAAAGACATATAGCGTGCGGCCAGAATCAGAATGCTCTTTGAACATGTAGGCGCATGGCCTTTGTGTGTGGCCACGCAGGATGGATGTGCTTTGACGTAGATATTTGGCCTTTTTTATGATCATCCTTTGTTCTTTTTTATTATTTTATGAATTTTACACGTTTCCTAATTAGCTTAGGTTATTTCTTTTCCTATTTAAGTACAAATTTCATTATATGAAGTTTAGTCTTTTGAAATTTGAAATAAAAACCCTAGTTTATTCCCTTCGGAAATTTTGTGAGAATCTGAGTTCTCATTTGTAATTTCTTGTGTTTGATCAAGAGATTAATCTTCCTTATCAAGAATCGTCTCCTAATTCTTGTGGTATGCTATCAAATTTTCGATTCGTTGATTTAACCGCAGGTCTAAATTAATTTCTTGGACGGCTTAAAATTCTAAATGGGCTTTCTTGGGGTAAACTACATCATTGAGAGCTTTGTTAAAATTCAGGCTTCCATGATCGTATCACTCCCCATTCCCCACTACCCCTGTTTTTGAAAAAATTATTTTTTTATCCTTTGAAAATTAAGAAAAGAAAAATCTTATTATTTCTACTAAGGGTTGTGATGTTTCAACTACCACTTTGACCATCTTCTGGTACGCCACTATCGAGGAGGTTATTGGAGAATCTATGTAAGTCTGGTTTGAATAATTTTTTTTCCTTTTTTTCCTACAACCTAGTTTCCTATATTTTGTGTCTATCGATGGTATATTAATTGATGAATTGGATTTTACATGATATAACGAGAGAGATACAAACTCATGGTATATGTAAATCTGCTTAGAAAAGTGATTTTTTCAAAATGAAAATCGGAAAAAAAAATAAGGAAACGCAAGGGACTCATGCAAAAAAAGTGTCTTTTTTCTCTTGAATGAACACTATACAATGTTTAAAATTGTGTGCATTGAAAATACTCTAGTTGAACACATTATCATCCTCAACCATCTCAAATGATTCAATTGGAACCTTGCCTGTATTTTTTTAACATGTATCAAATTCCTTATATAACCTCAACATAGATGTGTGCTACCAATGAAGAACCACAATCTATATTAGAGCACTTTTAGTAGGGTGAGTGAGTGCGTAACCAAAATTTGAGTTTTTCCCCCTTGAAAACCAAATAGTGACATTAATTTGAGGTGCCAAAAATCCACCTTGAGATGGAAATGACTATGAAGACATGGAGGCTCATGTGAGGGCACATAGGTTGGTGGCATTCAAACCGTCGTAAAAAGCGCACATAAAGATTCCGTGAGTATCGACAGATGAACAGTTTGAAAGAATATAAATGAACTATTTATTTTAGTAATGGTAGTAGAGACAAGTTGAACATAATCACATAGTTTGATAGTGGATAATCCTGGTTCTAATATGGAATCATCATTAATCAGATTGTGAGTTCTTACATTGCAAACCCAATCATTATTGCGGGAATTAGATTTTATTTCTATATATATATATATATATGATTTATGGGAAAAAGTAATAGGCAAGTTTGCATCAAGGATTCCCTCCTCCCCCTCCCAAAAAAAAAAAAAAAAAGGAGTGCACGTATAATAAAGGATAGACTGAGATACTACTACTCATAACAATAAATAAAATAAAATAAGCATTATGCTATTTTGCAGGGAAACTTTTACAAAATATTTTGTAAGATATAGCAAATTCACCATTTTGTCTTCAAAGTATTTAATTTCACTAATTATACAATACATGGAGGTAGGATAGTAAAATTATCTTATTTTGTAAAAGCTGAGATTTAAAAGGCAGTCGACATCTTAATTTAGAAATGGTTTTATTATTATTATTTTACTCTTTTTGTATCACAAAAATGGAATTGTACTATATTTTCATCCGTCCTATAAAGATAATTTACTTTTGTTTTAAATTATTATAGTTGAAAACAAATCTTGTAGTTTCGTTATATGCCCCAATATTTAATGATGAAATGATATAAAACAAGATGTATAATGCTATAAATTGTGTTAGTGCACCTAGATATGCCACATTACTCGATAGCGAGGCACGTTGGCCCACAAGGTTTTATGTCCATATGCACATCACACAAGTGTTTAGCAGCAGTTATGTTACCAGACATCTGATTTTATATCAATCTTTATAATATTAATGTCAACAAAATAAAACTATTAAATTAAAATAATTAGTAAACTAGTCATCCACCCGTGCGTTGCACGGGATAGCAAACTAAGTAAAAAATTAAATTGAAAACATCAAAATACATAATATGTTTTTTTTTTTTTTGGGAAACCATAATATGTTAATAATTTATAAAAAAACAATATTTACATATGTATATATAAATATATATATATATATATATATTTTTGTGTGTGTATATATATATGGCATTTCACGATACTTGCATGCCATAAACATTAAATATACTAATGCATGTAAAATCAATTGAATGTGTAAAAAATATAAAAATAACATAACATGAGAAATTTCAATTTATATACTTATCCATATATATTAAAACAACATTTTGAAATATATATGAAATGTAAAAATGACATTTTTATATGGATAATACAAAGACAGTGATAACTGCATTTAGATATATTTGTTTAAAATCCCCGTGCTTTACATTTCCGTGCGTGCATTAAAAATATAAAGTCTTCATTTGTCTGGGTTTCAAAATAAATCAATGCTAAGAAATCACTACAATATGATTAGTTATTTAGTACATATCGAAAGTGTAATTCCGTAATATCCACAAATGCTAATTTTTCATGTGATTCAGCATTCTTAATCTGCAATTAATAGCTAACAAATAGTAAATAACAAAAAAAGCAATATATGAATAGTAAACATTTAAACTAACTTTGAAATTATGAATAACATAAACACAAATAATTAGTCAATGAGAGGCGAGATATAGGAGTCTGACCTTGTAAAGACAACAGATAAAATTAATTTAAATTACTTCCTTGTAAACAACATTCACAGTTGAGTTTGTAGCACGACCTTCTTTATCACCTGTAAAAATCTTCAATCCATCACGACTCGTCACCCTGGATACTCCAACATAAAACTATCCATGCCTAAAAACAAGTTTTTTAAAGAAAATTCCAACATTAGAAGCTGATCGATGTTGAGTTTTCTTCATAGTCATTGCATAAAACACAACTAGTGGGAACTGCCTTCTTTTGAAGTTAAAACGTAACCTCAAATCAGATAGAGTCAACATCATTCTAGGAATGAAGAATTTTTTTCCTTGTTTGAAACCCTTCAAAAGTTTTACTTCTATTACGTGATATGCAAGTCTTGTTACAATAAGTTTTGTACCATTACAAAGACGTGAGGAATGATCAATGTTCTCATTAGCATAAACCAACACACCAACCTTTAGCTTCAACATATGACCCAGAACTCCTGAGCACCTAATTTCATTTAAAATTTTGGGGTATGAAGTTCATTAAGCAACTGATTATCCGAATCAGACTGAGAGGTCCCATCAGAACTAAAATAACTCCGTACATCAGATTGATTTTTTGAAACCACGTACTCATTAACCAACTCAACCACATCAAGTGTAGGTGCTAGTATTGTTGTTCCATTGAAGTAAGTTGAATCTCGAATATTAACTGTAAAATTAGGATATATATTGTCTACTACAGAAGCAACGGGATCTCGTAAGTTTTTTCCCAAAAGGTCATTAGGAATTTCAATAGTTGCTTCATTATGCTGGCCAAGTATGACATCCCTAATACTCATGATCCAATCAGCAAATTTTTTTAATTTAGTGCATGAAGGAGCATCAGATTGATTTTGCAGTCTTATGTTTTTTGTCAATTTTAAGACCTTAAGAAACGAAAAATTGCATTACATGGAATACATCTAATTTAAAAGATAAACAAAAAATGAACATAAAAACATATTCAACAATATATGTAAACTGTAAATGAAAACTTAGCAATTAGTTAATTAAAATTAATTTAAAAAGAGGGTAAAACTCGATATAACTTAAATCATAGCTTATAATAATCCCATATAGATAAGAGGAATTCAACGATACATAAGCAATATCTTGCCTCGAGCCCTTTGGGATAATAGGTAGTATTTGTCTAAAATCACCACTAAACACAATAGTTTTAGCTCCAAATGGTTGACTCATACTCAACGGATTAACCACACGTAGAATGTCACGCATGATTCTGTCCAATGCTTCAAAACAAAACCAATTTAGTATAGAAGCATCATCCCATATAATAAGTTTTGTCATCTTTATTAAGTCAGCTAACGGACTCTCCTGTCTAATATTGCAGATTGAATCTTCAAATGCATTTAATGGAATAGCCAATATGGAATGAATAGTTCAACCCCCTGGGAAGAGAAGAGATGCAATTCCACTTGATGATATTTTGAGAACTATTTCTCCTCTTGATCTTATAGCTACTGATACAGTCTCCCAAACGAATGTTTTCCCAGTTCCTTCATAACCATATAAAAAGAACATTCCCTCTCTGTTGGAATCAATTGCATGCATAACAGTTTCATATACAGATTTCTGCTCATCGGTTAAATTAGCGGCCAAGTTAGAGTCTTCTTCAGCCATTGATGTCCTATCATAACGCAATTCATCATTGATTAGCGTATTATCTGTATTTAGAAAAGAAACATCTTCGGGATATGGCATTGAGAGAAAATCCCGTAGACTTTTTCCTCTACTACGCAACAACTTTTCAACCTTAAGTAAAGCATAATACCTTATTTCATCAGCACTCAACTGGGGATTTAGAATGTAAAGAAAAATAAAGATGTAATAAAATATGAAAATAAAAATCGTAAATAGAAAAGGAAAAATAAAATTTAATAAAATTTATTACCTTGTTGATTAAGATTTATTCACCTATTGCATAGTATATCATCTGAAAGATATTCCCAGCATCTTTCCCAGACACTTTCTGGCCTACCCAATGAATCTAACAATAATAGTGTTACAAATAATGTACGCAATGAATGTGCAGAACCTTAGGGACTGGCTTCACTGATTGTATCTATATACTCTCTATCATCATCAAGTAAACCCCATGCATCCCATTTATATTCATTAGATCATCATAACTCGTGGGACCACGATCAATGTTTAGAAGCATTCTCAAATAATACTTTTCCCTGGATCTAGGCCGTACAAACTAGAGTCTTCCAACAGAAATTCTGTGTTGCCTTGGAACCCATTCCCTGTCTTTTGCCTTCCACACAAACTTGGTAGGAAACTCAGCATTAGTCAATAGACTTGCTTTAGGATACTTTTGATTTTCTTCCATCCATTTAGTCAATTTACTCTCTTTTATTGTAGATCGACGAATCACCACATTGGTAGAAGCAGTACCATAATAAAAAAAACATTGTGCTCATCTCGTAAATGGAAGCTAAGTCTCTCAATAGGAATATCTCTATAATGAATGCTATAGCCAAATATTCTCCAAGCAGCCTCGCATTCTAAAACACATCTAGAATCGTAATACTTATTTATTTCATCAATATCCCTTTTCTTAGGATTGTTTGCAATGTCTAAGAAGCCAATAGTAATTCAATCATAACCTTTACTGATATACTAAAATAAGTATTTGATCAACCTAGCCTGATTACACCATTCAACACTAATATAGGCTCCATATTTCATTAAAAGATACTTGTTATGAAGTATGACATATCTATTATCAGCTTTAACTCTATTCTTTTTTATTGACCTTCCATTATCCGGGCGTTTATAGACTGTAAACCATTATCATCAATTGTAGTAGTTTCTGCAAAATTTTTTGGGAAATGCTTTGTATAGTGAGCATTGGACATACAAGGAGACTTAGAATTTAAATGACCACAAGGTCCATGAATCATTAAACCTTTGACAACTTTATAATACAATGGTTCAACCTTTTCATCTGGGATCTCTACTGACATATACTCATCAATCTATTCTGGGGTTGGATTCTGATATTTGTGAGTTTCCAAAGCAATATATGAGCATGTGATAATCCATGCTTTTGAAACTCCACTGTATATATTACTGGAATTAAAAAAACATAGAGAAATATTAAATCATATTCATTCAAAAAATATAACACAGAAAAATGGAGATATAATTAAATTTAATAGCTATTTCTACTTCACCAAAAACTTTGTTCTTTTCGAAATCTTTTATAAGCTCATCAAGTTCAATCTTGAAAAATCTACAAAGAATATCAGGACGATCTTCGGGTCTTAATCCCCTGTCCTAAACAAAATGAACGATTTCTACCCATTTTGGGTTGTAGGTGATGCTAATAAACAAATCAAAATATCCAGCCTATCTATAGATAGCCATAGCATCTCAATATTATTCCATAGTGTTATGGGCACCTCGAATGAAAGACTCAAGAAGAACTACACTTGTCCCCAGTTTTGACAGGTCTGTTTCACCAAGCATTATTGCATCAGCAAACCCATTGTATAATTTACACCTCAATTCCTTCTGATGAGTTCAAATATATGCTGAACGTGAAGATTCAATCATCGTGTAACCATCCACCAAAAATTGCTGAAATAATCAACATGATGACAATATGTAAAGGGATTCACCTACTCTTTCTTGCAATCTGAAGCAAGAAAACTCTCTTTGTGTAACTATTTTCCTTCTTTTAGATGTAGAAGGGGCTACACGTGTCAACTTCACATCCTCTCTAAACCCGTCTTGACCATACGGAAAGAGTAATGGATATTGAAGACCTAGATATGACGGGCTCAATTCATTTATTCGCTGTAAATCACCGCACTCCTTCTCCAAGATTATTTCTCTCTTAGCTTGAGATTTATCAATATCACCTTCAATTATTATAGCAACTTCATTAGCTTCATGTTCATTGTACTCCCTTCCATTTTTATCCCTTGTCGCAATTAGTTTTAGCCTGATATCAAAAGCATCAGAATTACTGAATCTATCCCTTGCCATTCTGAATGATTTTGCTTGAGCAATTTTGCTGATCTGGCATATTCTTCAATTCATCAACAATGTCAAGATTTAATCTATTGCCTCAGATGATTTCTTACATAGTTTAAACAAAAACAATTCAATTGTTGTATATCAAGAACGTTAAAATAAATAGATAAAAAATGTAACGTAGTAATTATTTTAAAAGCTTACCTAACAAATTGAATTCTATTGTGTCACGTCCCCAATTTTTACTAGGTTATTATCTCGAAATATCGATCGCGGAAGCGTTATCTCAATTCAAAATTGAGGGTGAGACTTTACAAATATAATTCAAATACTATTATATTCAATATCATTTTACAGTAACTATTGCAGCCACCCACAACGAA
Organism: Nyctanthes arbor-tristis; assembly: GCA_963692815.1. Taxonomy (NCBI): domain Eukaryota; kingdom Viridiplantae; phylum Streptophyta; class Magnoliopsida; order Lamiales; family Oleaceae; genus Nyctanthes; species Nyctanthes arbor-tristis. Next base: position 12,752 of record CAVNYN010282206.1, read on the forward strand.
ACCTCGACCACACTCCAATTTATCAATCACATACATGTATCTTCTCCATCTTTGGGACGATCCGGCCCCAAAACTTTTAATTCAATACTTACAAGGTTGTGAAAGGGGAAGGAAGAGGTGAGTACAACGTACTCAGTGAATAACCAAATATTTTGATTCACCTTTCATGTAAGAAAATGCATTTGCAAGAAAATCACATGGTTCACAAAGCCATTGAATGCACAAAGCCATTGAATGCACAAATGAGCCATATCACTAGTTAAATTACTACCCATGGTGTGCACATGATTTGCTAAGCAAGGCCACAAAAATTCAAATTGGTCAAGACCACATATTAAGGTTACAAAGATTACCACATAGCCAAAATGACTAAGACCACATAGCAAGGTCATATAATCACAAGGCAAAACAAAATGGGTAGAGCATTGACTAGCGATACAAATGCAATAAATGAATCTTTCCTTCTATAACAATACATCAAAAAGCCATGCATACCTTATGAAAACATAATGAACGAAAGAAAGAGAATCAAAGTACCAGTTACTCACCTCTTTTATTTCTCCAATGAAGGCTTGAATAATTCTAATCAAGAAAATTGCCTTCAAAATCTCGACATTCTTCAATCAAGACTAGTTTTCTAAGTTAGAATCTTTCTATGTATGGTAAGGACCCCTTTTTCAAGGGACAAATAGGCATTTTGGTGGGTTTTAATGGTTGTTCTCCACCCTAGCATAGGCATGGACGAATTTTGGGGTTTTGGGAGAGATCGGAAGAGCGTCGGTGGATTTTGGAAAGTTTGAAGACCATTAAGCCCTTTATATAATAGTTAGGATTTAGTTGTTTGTAATAAACTTTTGAGTTCCGTCAATCAAATCGCGACACGTGGCACAACGTGGTACCGTACACTTCAAGGGGTGATGCGGCCAAATGAGGTTCACACATCTATTATTCTAGAAGTCCTTATACTTTGTAGTATTGCGTAATTAAGTCACTATACTTTTGATTCATATCAATTAGTAATCAAATTCTTTCTTTAGAGTCAATTGAGTAATAATCTTTTACCTTTGAGACAAAATTAAAGCAATAATTCCGTCATCGTCAAAATAATAGCCACATAGCTTAGTTGACGGTTAACTTTTCTGGATTGTTACATATTGATGGTCACATTCTCTGTATTTGCATTATATATCTGAGCAAATTTTGGTTGCTTTCCTTGTAATGGTAGAAAACTGCCAATCTGGTGATGATTTTGACTATTCAACCTAAATATAGGTGGTGCTCTACTAGTATTAATGTCCTTATCAATCTTTCCACCCATCGATGTAAAAGAAAACATGCTATTATATGAGCTAATGTTCTCCACAAAATTTTTACTTCTATTATCAGCTCCAAACAATAGATCAGAAAATTCTTTTGGAGGAGCTTTCATAAATGGCACCACTACATTGCCTTTATTGCAACAGAGTGAGAATTTAGCATCTACAGGATGGTAGTGCTTTTCTACTCCCTCAGTGTACCAAAACTTTGCTTCACAATGTTGACAAACATATTTAGGATCTCCAATATCATCATATTCTATAAGACAGTTATCAATTGCCAAATTTCAAAACTGATACTGCTAATAAATTAAAAATAAAAAATAAAGTATAACCTCCTTTTACTAATAATCCGGTAATATTGTAAGAAAATAACCAACTATGTTCAAGAATATAATATGGAAAGAATTCGGCAAAACAAACTTTAAAAAAAAAAAAAGGAAACCAATATATACCACCATGCAAAAGACATTAAAATTAATAACATAATAATTATATAAAAGAAAAAAGAATAAGATGCACCAAAATTATATGGAAACCTCAAAATGGTTGTAGGAATAGAAAGAAGAATCGGGAAGAAAGAATAAATACATACCTGGCACTGATAAATCGGCACATTCAACACCATTATCTGACAACGTAAATTTTATTTCATGTAACATTTACTTCATATAACATAGGTCAATGTATCAAACAAAATAAAATAAAAATGTTAATAGAAAAATGCATACCATTAAAGTCGTCATCATCATTCATGTCATCCATTATATTGGCAATTAAATCATGAATTGTACCTTCTATGAAAGATTAAGCAATATTATACTATTATTTAAAATATCATACACCGAAACAATAAAAATATCCAAAAAGAGGCATAAGAAATTTGTGAAAAAATAAGCTTAAGTAAAATCAAGAAACATACCATTCAATATGGTTGACTCCGGAATTATATCAATTGCTCCAAAAAATATAAAAAATGGATGTACCATAATACGCGTTAAATACAACATCTAATTTTGAACTATAAATCATTTGAAAAATCATACATGCTGGAATGAGTAATATCACTTGTCATAGCTAGATTTGAGAAATCAATATCTTCATTGGTAGAACGAACATCATTCAAGACATTATTATCACCAATACGTCCAGATAGCACAGCTGAAGCTTAGCAGCCTATAGCAATAACTATCTCAATAAGCATATAATAATTTCAATAATACCATTAAATAAATACTTTTTTAAGAAAAACTCAAGAATTTGAATTAAAACCTCAAATTATCATTGGTGACATCAGACAGAGGCACCCTCGATGATGAACTTGGTGAATCATTAAATAAAGATCGTTGTGAGACATGGGAATAAATGTTTCAAGCACTATCTACTCGTGGTCTCTTCAGGTTTAAATCAAAAGACACTAAAAAAGACGTACTAGTATTGACACAAATAATTATACAAAATGATAAGATCGGAAGCTAAACAAATATTTAAAAAAAAAACTGAGTTATTAAATTATGGAACTAAATGGCATTACTATAAAATAATTAAAATATCATTCTCATCATGTGGTCTTCCTCTTCCACGAGAAATAATTAATGATTTTATCAGTTTTCTCATTAGTAAAAAATAACACATACTCTGCAGAATAAACTAAGAATGTCATATCAATATCATTCGTCGACTTTTATGATCGAAGTAATAACCAATTTCTATATCTATAAATAAAATACTAATAAAAGAGCATGCAATCATCACACCTTTTTCACAGAAGTCATAGAAATCAACTGTAGAAATACAGGAATTATTATAATTTAACACATGTAGTTCAATATAGGCATATCAATGAATAAGAAGGCATCTATATAGACAAAAGAATCAAAGAATGCATTTATATAAGCTTTTTAAAACAATTTAAACAAATTAATGTCAATGCCGACCAAAATTTAGGGCATTCGTTCTTCTGGTAAAAAGCAGATGAAAATTTATACCTCCAGTGTGCTTCATATATTGCCCAAATATCAATTGTGCTCGCTTACTCTTATGGTGGTTAATCAATGGCAATTAAAAAATAAAGTTAGTACAAAATTACATGTGTTGGCATTCCTAATTTTTTATTTTAAATGTCAAAATTTTGTTACATAATTACATGACATTTTTCACGCGTAATATTCATTAAGCATGCATATTTTAGTTGTCTTGGGCCGAAAGATAAGTTGTGGCGTGTGTACTTGTCTTAAGGCACAAGAATTTTATATACATGCAAGATCCTAACGTTTCCTAGTTTAAGTCATCCTAGATTATCATGTATAACTATGGCTCTTTATGTGCATGTAAAGTTTCACTAGAATTAGGAAAGTATGTGTTTATAGTAATATAGAATTCTAACTTTCCTTAATTCTTTTCCTACTACATTTGTATGGTAAGTATGATTCTTGTCTTGTACAAGGAGTCGAATTCTTGCCTATATATGTAAGTTCTCTTTGTAGGTAGAACACAACTCTCATACAAGCAAAGCATTCTACGATTTTACTTCTTTGAAGCTCGACCGCAAGGAGAGAACTCAAATACTGCCTTAAGACTGCAGGACTTATTCTTGCACATTGTTCTGCGTAAGTTCACAATGTATTTGTGATTGGCAACCCTTCATAGTGTGCGGTAGGCGACCGCATATATGCGAGGGGCATGTCCACAGAGGTTGAAAGTAGTTTAGGAGGTCAAGTCATCATAAGATGAGTTCAGAAGATTTCTAAGAGCTTGATGGATGTTCCGTGAGGCGCGCGGGAGAAAGGAGCAACGGGAGTTGGCTCATTGTCAAAAGGCGTAAAGAGGGAGTCTTTTATAAGTTTACCTTTTAACTATTTAGTGCATTGTGATCGCTCTTCCGATCTTTTCTCTGTACTAAACTCACCTCTTAAATTAGTGGATTTGTTGGCAAGGGTGCCCGTAGTTTTTCTTAGTTTGGTTTCTGCGTAATCATTCTGGTGTTATTTAATTCCGCATTCATAGCTAAGCTAGATACATATGGGTCGCGTTATACTTTACACCAGTAAAACATATCTAGGCAGGATACATTCTGATTAGAGTCTAGGTAACCACCGTATTCACAAATAATAACACAAAGTCTGACCTCGTTTACAATGCTTTTTGGATTGACAAACGATTGGAAACTTAGCGTCTGCTTTCTGTAGATGAAAAATAGGTTTTGCCTTGTTAGGTAAGGATATCACAAAAGATTGATTATTAATAACTAAGTCCATTAAATTTAAGATGATATATGCTAATGTTATCTATATTATTATTCATCTCTTAAAATTTATGATTTAAAAATAATGACAAAACATCTCATATATATGAAAAAAATAATTTAAATGTAACTCTCTTAATTGAACAATTTCTAAAAGCAATAAATATCAATACATAATACATTAATTTAAACAATGCGAATATACTATCAAAACAGTAAAAATTACTAAAATTAATTTATAAATAACAACTTGAGGTGGGAGAATGTCTCGGTTGTTATATAGAGAGATTCGATTGCAATACGAAAATCTAAATTGTAATTAAACTAATTGATTTTGCCACATTGTTGCCAACTACTATCATATGAAAAACAAAATAATTAATTTATTGATCTTACCACATTGAGTATACTGGTTGTTTTTATTATGCATCTATCATATGTTGTAGATTTATTATATTTTATATTTTCTAATAAGCTAGTTATATTGTAAGTATATAACCAATTACATTTAGGAAGATAACAGGGAAAGGATTCGGCATAACAAACTTATAAAAATAAAAATAAAAAAGCAACCAATGTATACTGATAAGTGTGCAGTTGCACACTTATTTTAGGTAAATGAACAAAATTTTAATCAATTGATTGGATTTTTACCACAATTGTTTAAATTTTATCTTTGTAGGTTGAAAAGCTCAATTGGAATTAATCATTGACAGCCATATCCAAAAATAATTGGATATATGATATTAACATAGAAAAAAAATTTAAAACAAACTACACGTAAATATAGTTCCCAAAAAAAATGTTGCAATCAAATATCTTTGATTATTGAGATTTAATACTCATTAACGTTGAATGCATTGAACATATTAAATTGTAACTATAGAGTTATTTAAAGTCAAAATAAAATGGCAAACACGACATTAACGTGCATTATCGTAATAGACCTGGGGCTTGCACAAAACTAATATTATATATTAAATTTAAAGATATATATTTAAAAAAAGTTGCGAAATTAAAAAGGATGCATAAATAAATACACAACAAAGAAAAAAAATTAAAGATATTAGAAGTTTAGGTCAATGAGCTGGAATTAATATTAATTATTTATACATAGAAACAATGACTTGTAAAGCATTACATACATAATAACATACCATGAAAAAGGCGGTTTTGCCACCAAAAAAAAAAATTGTAATTGCTATTAAGGGCATGAATAGTAAGAGTATAGGTTATTTTTCCCCAAATATATTGTAGAACAAAATGAGTTATTATTCAACTCTACCATAGTTGAATTTGTTTTTAAGTTTAGATGGCCAAGTATTTAATCATGCCTAAATATAGAAAAATGAAATAATGGATAATTCTTTAGCAGGGCATTGCTGCAAATCCACCCAATGCCATATCCACCCCGTCCACTCAATTATATTGCTTACATACTAATTTCGCAGTAATATGTTTCTAACTTATCGCGATATAAAAGTAATACAGTGAGAGTAGATGTGAGGTGAACACGAGATGGTGTGGATATTTAGCATTAAACACCCAAATAGTCATGAGAGTAATTAATCAGCCAAATAATTATATGCTTTATTAAATACATTAAATAATGGGCCAAATAATTTAAGCTTTATAAATAAGTTACAGAATTAAGTAAACCTTAAAACTTTGATGTTTATAAACATTCCATTACAATATTTATATAACAACAAATCTTGATCTTTTACCGAAATCATGCACACGTTGAAGTAAATAAGAACATACAAATCACCATATGCAACTATTATTCTGTTAACAATTGAAGATGACTTGTCGCGGGGCTAAGTAGATTACAGAGCAACAACTCCATTAATGAGTTTGGCGTTTGTCAAATACTCATAGAAAACTCATTCACATTTAATCCTCCTTAACAATAACAACACAGAGATCACAACTATACTGGTAAACAATCGAATTTTCAAGCAACAATACGAAAGTTTCCAAACCACTGAACTTGCCGTTGAGACAAAAATAAGAAGCCTTATCAAAACAAAAGAACTTTCCACCTAAAGATATCAAAGAAAAGTAACAATAGGCAATATGCTAATCGAAAAAAGTTAATTTAATAGAAGATACATTAATCCCTACTCGATATAATAACCTACAAATTTAGAACCCGCGAATATCCAAAGGCAAAAATTCATGACCTATTATTATGATCAATACTAGGAGAAACGAATAAATAAAACCAAAGGAGAAATTAACCAACAATTAGATCAAACAATATGAGAAAACTATCTGTACGATATTTGATATCCAATAAATTAATTAACGAACCCATTAAAATCCTCATGTGACATTGCAACCAATAACAGCACTTGCCTATAGAGCATCTTCAACTTAAATGTATGTTTTAAAAGCCAGTGAAATAACAAAAACAATGATAAAAGAGAGGATTCAATTAACCAATTAAAACGAACTGCTAACGGTGAAAATGTACCTTAACTAACTTGGCATGATCGAATATTAAAATGATTAATGCTACACATTAACTACTAAATTATTAACTTCATTAAAAAATTAAATGACTAGTCTTCAAGCTAATCTAGTAACAAAGACTATAATAATCACAATTCAAAGAGAATGCAAACTTTATTATGAAGAACATAATAATCACTTGCCTATTAGCATGATTAATGCTATAGGTTAACTACTAAATTATTAGCTTCACTAAAAATCGAATAACCAATCTTCAATCTAATTCAATAACAACCAATCTTTTTATTCTAATTAATGGCTTAGAATGCATGAAACCGATCTAGATACAACTAAGGAAAAGAAGCACCAGTAAATAGATGAAAAAATCATACATGTTGATTAGCAAACACCATTTCGACAAGCTATAGTTCAAATGGACTGGAAATGAAAGGAAATTTTATTTATCTGAATGTAAAGTTAATCCTATCTACATTCTAATTCTGAAAAAATAAATCCAAAAAGTATTCATCCAATAAAAGCCTCATACACAAATGAATTTCAATGAACTCCACAATATGAGATAAAACCCAGCATACTCTAATAAACACATATATAATCCAAGACAATCATCACAATAATCATAAAATGTTATCAAACACTAAAACTCATAAAGTAGAATGGGAACCAACTTCAAATCAATAACAACCTCAAAAACTATAAACTCAACGCCCATCAATACCCAATAAAATAACACGAATAAAATAACACGATGTAAATAAAAATGTTCCAAAAATTAAATACCCAAATTGTTTTTCATTCAAATGTTTCTACTCCAAAGGACATGTCGGTAAAGAATTATGGTTTTTCACATTTGATAATTCTGCGCACTTTGCTGGTAGAGTTTTGAGTTGAAGATTCTCCATCATGGCCAGCAGGATCCACAGGCAAAACTCTCTTCAAACTTGGTGTGGCAGCCGCAACATCATCATCATCAATAACAGATGCAAAATTCTACAATGAACGATAAGGTAATATAGATAACTACTATATATAATGAACTAAATAATTAATATATATTTTAATTACGACTCTACAATACTGTTTACGTAAATAAAAAAAAGTACAACTCACATTTGAAGAATTCATATCCGGCTTCTCAAAAAATGAATCGAGATCATAATCAAAATGTGGTTCTTTGATTAAATAATCAAAATATTAATTAAGGAAATCAAAAGATGAGATAGTGCAATACTCAGAAAATCAATAAGAAGTGCAATAATGAACACATCTCGTGTTCACGCTCATCTTTGTAGAGAAAATGATCAATTATATCATTATTTTGCGTGAGGCATTTAACGGAATACACTTTTTCATGTTTTGTAGAGTCTTCATCGCTAATGTCAACTCGAAACAAAAGATGAAGACCAACAGAATCATCAATTTCCTTTGAGACTGCCGTTTCATGCACTTTTTGCTATAAACCAAATTATCTTAATGAAATCAGAAAATAAAAGGTATGAGTTAAAAATAAACAGATTAATAAAACTTGGAAAGGTAATTTCATATCAAGATCAAAATTTCCCTTAGTTGTGCCGTCGTCTTATGTCGCAATTGGCGACACTCGTGATCCCACAAAAACAGAGAAGCTGAGATAGCATGATCCTTGACATTAACCCTTACCATATAGCGGTGAATACCCATGCTAAATACTTCCTAACATTTAATGCACTTGTACTTATCCCCGTACCTGATAGCCTTTTTAGTGCATGTCTCTTTTACACATCCAAGATAAGACCAAGTCCTTTGATTGATAACATTGGTAATTTTACCAAAAATCCAACAGCATGATCTCTACATTAATAAGACAATTAGCACAACTAAAAAGTAATGGAGGTAAAAGAGAATTGATTTAAAATTTAGCAACAATACAACTCAACAGCATCAGAATAGTACTTGAGAAAAGACAGATTAAATAGGGAAACCTTATCAATTGCAAACATTTAAGCCACTGTCTTCACTGTTTTAGGATCTATAAAGTAGCCGGTGGACTGGACAGAAGATGAAGATTGTTGGGCGGTTACCAACCTTAAAACAAATTTAATAGAAATCTATAATAATTGGGAAAGGTGTTGGTGAGAATTAGCTCACCTAACATAAAATAATGTTATATTCTCAAATTTTATAGAACACATAAATAAATAAGATAAGAGTAGTTAATCAGTGAATCTTTACCCAAATATGTCTTTGTCCTACACAATTGCAATAGCATTATGTGTGGCTCAGCAGAAGGATTGCTATTGTACTTCCACAAATCCTCAGCATAATCACCCCACAACGTACATGACAATTGTTTCTTGCCGGTAAAAAAAAAAAAAAGGAATCATACACCAGGTTTATGCGCAATGGGTAAACTAGGAAATAACCCAATACCAAAATACTAATAAAATTTTTAATCAGTTGACACACTCCAAATCCTCAAGTACAAATTCCACTGCGTGTGGAGAACCATCGGGTTGTAAAGCAAATTTAACAGTGTCAAGGCGAAGCCTTCCAATGGTATCTATAATAAAAGTAGAAAAAGAAACTCCACACAGTCAGGCCACAAGTAAATGAAAGAGACTATTAAATGTAATAAATAAAACAATTTAATTCTAATTGCCAAACAAATCATCTCCGTTCTTCCTTGGCATATTAAGTATCTCTGTAAAATTTTTCAGACTATACAAATCCCTTCGAAAGTGTGGCTCTAACGAAAGATCACGTTCCTTGAGTTTTGTATTTTCCTTGAAAAATAATCTGAAATTATGCGAAGCCGGTTTGTAATCAGAATTACTAGTTTTCACTTCAAGATGCATCATTCCATACAGAACATGCTCCTTAATTTTTGCATTGAAATCTGACACAAATGCATGCTCGACTATAGCTTGGATATGCACACCCTGCATAACAGAAAAACTCATAGCGTGTTTTTAATAGAGAAAAACAACATTTCTGATAGAGGAATAGTATAGACAAAAAATAAATAGCTGAAAATGAATTTAAGAACCAAGACAATTTTCATATTCTAAGTGATGAACTTGCATTGGATGTCTGTTATCACTAACTCAATAATTTAAAGTTGAAACTTGCAGTAAAAAAAATAAGACAACGGCCCTTTTACCACATATAAGAATAGACCTTAAATATCAAGGATTACAGTCCCCGTTATTTAGCATTCAAATATTCAAACTTCAAATATCAGCCACATTCCATCAGTAGGCAAGAAAGCATAAATATTAGAACTTTAGAAGCATAAGAGGATTTGACTAATATGCAACATATCAGCATATAATTCAAATATATTCAGGAATCAAAATTCAGAATAGACTTAGTTAAATTATTATAGATTTAAGTATTCATAATTTAGATATCATCCACATTCCACGGGTACATAAGAATTTATCAATATTTGAACTTCAAATGTATAAACTGGATGAGCTAGCATATTAAATAGACTTCAAAATATTCAGAGGCTTACATGCAAATTTGTTTATTCAAAGACTTAATAGAGACTTCAAAATATTTTGACATGCAAAGTATTGTTAGACTTCAAAATATTCAGAGACTTCAAAAATGTTTTACATGGAAAGTTCTTTTATTTATATAATATGAATTAAGTAACTTGGAAATTAGTTTGAAATTAATCATTTATTTCCAACTTATGGTGACTTCAATAGCACCCGTGAAGTTCTAAAATAAAAGCAGAACATGGTGGTTGCAAAAATAGCAGCAGATTCAATTGTGTTTGCGACTATCGAGTTGATCTTATTGACAAAATCATGCAAACACCATAATCTATATATAATTAACGAATTATATATCATGCAAAGTACCAAACATTCTTGCTAAATTCACATGAGATATATACATAGACACTATTGCTAAATTCATGTATAAGAGATTGAATATGTTAATTTTCAAAGAGCATGTGATTAAAACCTAGAATTGGTTCCTTAGGTATTTGGAGTTTTGAAGGTCGAATAAAACTATGAAAATTCCAAATTTGACCATGGAATTATTAATAATACTAAAAAGTCTGAAATCAACCACTTATTTGGAATAAAATTGTGGTATAAAATCTTGATAAGGATTTCAACCTAGGAACAGAATCTTGAATCCGATGGTCACAATGAGAGAATCAAATGTACATGCAGAGTTTTATAAGATACAATTTATACAACTTACAACATGTTATCTGAGAAAAATTTTAAGTAGACATGTTTATATTGCTTGATATATGAATAAATGACATTAATTGGCCACTTTGAATTGATAACAGAGACCTGAGAACACATGAGATATAGAAAAATTCTAGGGGAACATGTAAAGGGGACATTATTAGGTGACATTCTTATGTTGCACACTTATATTGGATGACGAAAAAGTAGCCATGTAATCATCACCCAATGAATGTGTGCCATGTCCCTTTAGAATTGCTCCGAGATATATACATAGACACTATTGCTAAATTCATTCTATTTCCGTAACCCATAATCTATATAATTTCTCAATATTTTTACTATTGTAGACACTGTTGATTTATGGCTTCTTCACAGAAATACATGGTTAATTTATAGCTATCTTCAAAGAATTCCACAAAAATCATGCCAAAGTAAAAATTAAAAATAAAAATAAAAAACTGAAATTAACTATGAAAAAAAGCCGCACCTCTTCGTCCATTAGCACTATCTCAATCATACATGGCTCAGCAAGATTTTGTTGCTCTGTACAACCCACTTCCTTGTCACTCAAACCAATAGCACAGCTTTATTGTCCAACTAAAGATCAACATCCTTTAAGAGAAATTTAACTGGAGCCATTACAAATAGGTCAAGAATGAACTAAAATTCGAATTGATTATCAATCTAGAATATGAGGCGATGAAAATTACTACAAATGGATACACAAATTAGACGACCAGTATTTATAGATGTAGAAACCCTTAAAAACAATATTCTTGAGATTAAGGAGAACACCCAAATAATAGTAATAATAATAATAATTGCCGTAGTTAAACACTAATTTGAATGGTATTTTAGGCTAAATTCAATTGGCCATCCCAAACCCACTGCATATTAACAAAACTAATTAAGGATAACATTCATCGCCTAGATTCTCAGACGTGATAGTCAAAATTGATATTTCTTTGAATTTCCATTTTTCCTATTTTATTGTTGGAAGGGCAAAAAACATATTCATTCAATAAAACCAATTTATTTTATTGATTCTCAAATTACTGGACACCAAATCAATTTTTGGAAAAGTAGGCTAGATACATTTGAATTATGCGTTATTCAAAGGCTATTCATTTGAGGGCATACTGCTAAAGTTTCACTCAAGTTTTAAAGTATTCATTATTTCTCTCATTACTAATTTTGGAAGATGAAAATTCCTCTATTTAGAATAGTATGGATGGACTTCTATTCAAGTTTTATATTCAAGTTTTATAATATAGTATACATATTATGACTTTCATATCTCAATTCGTTGAATATACATCATGGGCACAACTTTTATTCAAATGCAACTGTCGTGGGTACCCAGCTTAGAATTCAGGTACATTTATTTTGGATTTTGTGTTCCTACACAATGTACGGTAAAAGACTAGTTTGTTAATTTCCTTTAAATTATTTTTTATCTAAATTTTGCAATGTGCATCACCCAAATAAAATAAATAAAAGCCTAATTAGAAGCGCACTCCGTCTCTAAGCAAGCCAAGCAATCATGGAACCCCCGCAAAAATCTTTACAGCGCATTCCGCAGAATGTAATAGTGGAGATCATAAGCCGACTATCGGCGAAGGATGTGCTCCATTTCAAGTGTGTATGTACCGACTGGATGTTCTTAATCTCGTCCCCCTTTTTTGCTTCTCTGCACCTGCAACGCTCTGTTTTCAACCCATCAAATCATTTCTATCTTGCTCAAGATGTTTATCCCACCTGTCTGTTGGGCGGGTCTAGCCCTTGTTGATACCCAACTTAAACACAAGACAAAGTTGGAGGATGAATTATATAATTTGACTGAATAAAAATTAGAAACCTTGAGGGACACGAAATCCTAAACCTATTAGGATTTAGTTTTGTTTAACATATATATATATATGTTGAAACAAGAGGGCTGAACACGGAACACAAGGAAACGGAAACAGAGAAAGGAAAAAACGCACAGGAGATGCGGCAAGGCTGAAAAAGGAAAAAGAAAAGTCAACCGAAAATTTGGAATTTCACATACATTCACGCACGGGAATCAGAGGGGTTTAGAAAGAAAATTCAGCCTATTTGATTAATCGCTTGGAACGTTATTTCGACATTTGATTTGGTGTTCGATTTCTTCAAACGGTGGTTTCTCCAAGTTAATTCTTGGAACGGGTTAGGTGATATTTTCTTCATCTCTTGTTATTGATTATTGGGTTCCATCTATTATTAGATGAGTTATTTGTGGTGCCAAGAATATTGTTTTTGACGGTGTTGCGTGATTGTGGTAATGTGTGATTACCTCTTGATTTAGGGTAATAATCTTGAGAGGATAAACATTATATTCCCATTATTATTTGGTGATAGTGGAGTTGTCGGTTTGCCCTGTCGATTTTCCCTTCTCATTGGAGGGTTTTACGACGTTAAATAATTTCTGGTGTTATTTACGTTTCCGCATGTATATTATTATTGTTAGATATATTGATTGCCTATTTTAATCACACGGGTTTAGGGAAATTGATTAAATTCCCAACAGTGGTATCAGAGCCAGGTTCAATTGTGTGGATTAAAATGGATGACCCAGTTGGTAGTGCTATGATCAGGCTTACCAATCACAATTGAGTGACATGGAAATCTAGAATGGAGGATATCCTTTATTGTAAGGATTTACATGATCCTATTGATGGTGATGATTCTAAACCGGAAGATATGGAAGATAGGGATTGGCAGAAATTACACAGGAAAACTATTGGGATGATAAATAATAGTGTTTTTCATCATGTGGCACAGGAGACAGATGCAAATAAATTGTGGACTAAATTGGAGTCCATGTTTGAGAAGAAAACTGCAGCCAGAAAGTCCTTTCTGATCAGAGACTTGGTCAATATGAAATATAAGGACGGTACGAGCGTGACAGAGCACTTGAATAATTTTCAGAATGTTGTGAATCAGCTGGTGACAATGGGAATGACTCTCGAGGATGAATTGAAAGCATTACTGCTTTTGAGTTCTTTGCCATACAGTTGGGAGACATTTATTGTGATAATAAGTAATTCTGCTTCAGATGGTGTGTTGTCTATGGATTCTGTGAAGAACAGTATGCAGAATGAGGAAATCAGGAGGAAATCTTCAGGATTGCATGTGGGTTCAGATAATACATTGGCTCTTGTTTCAGATGATCACAGAGGAAGAAGCAAGAATAAAGGGCAAAGGCGTCACAACAAGTCTAGAGGCAGGTCAAAGTCAAAAGATAAGAAGACTTGTTATCATTGCGGCAAAGAGGGTCATTATAAAAGAAATTGCAGAATTTGGTTGAGAGAGCAGAAGGAGGGTAATAATCAAAAGAAATAGGAGGAAAATACTATAGGTGTGGTGACTAGTGATGTACTCTCTTGTGGAGTGGGTCAATGCCTGCATGTTGGAGACCCTCTAACTGAGTGGCATGTTGACAGTGGTGCCTCATACCATGTTTGCAGAAATATGGAGTTGTTTACTACATACAGAGCAGGTGATTATGGCCATTCAAATATGGCTAACTCTTCGCATTTCAAAATTAAGGGGATCGGTGACATTCACCTGGAGACAAATATGGGGTACATCTTAATTCTGAAGGATGTAAGGCATATTCCTGACATGCGGTTTAATCTGCTTGCAATAAATACTCTCGACCGAATCGAGTATTTCAGTATTTTTGGTGATTAGAAGTGGAGGTTATCAAAGGGATCAATAGTCGTTGCCAGTGGAAAGCTTTGTTGCACGCAATACAAGACTTATGCAAAGTCTTGTAAGACTGGGGTAAATGCAGTTGAAGATCCTTCTCCTGATCTGTGGCATAAGAGGCTTGGGCACATGAGTGAAAAAGGTTTGCAGGTTCTGGCTAAGAAGGCAACTTAGTTATCTCTTTAGCCAATGGTACGTCCCTAGACCGATGTGATCATTGTTTATTCGGTAAGCAAACTCGAGTTTCCTTTTCTGGCACGTTTAAAAGAAAAGAAAATATTTTAGATCTTATGCATTCGGATGTGTGTTCTCCTGGTGATGTAGCATCTTTGAGTCGTCATACCTCTATGTCGTCATTCAAATAGTTGATCACCTATAATGATGTTTCAAAAGTCACACAATAAGATAAATTCATATTTATGTTCATGCATTTAGCTTTACAAACAAATTTTAACTTTTTAAGTTTAGTAGAAGGAAATCAACATGTGAAGGAAGACATTTTGTAATATTTGGCTCCCATCAAAACAATATAACAGCATCAAAAGCATACTTTATGGTAATACCATTATGTTGTATGACCGGAGACAGGGAAGGTGTTGATGAGAGTGGTGGTGTGTGGCTGTGGTGATGGGTGGCACGCTGCATTCAAGAAGCAATAGAAAAATGAAAAATTCATAAACAAAACTTCTAAACCACTAAAATTCTGGGCAATAAGACAATAAATTAAAAAAATTCATTGTGGCAATGCCTTCAATCAAGGGTCTCATTACAAAAACTGAGAATTCACCGACCATAATTAATTCATTGTGGCAAAGCCTTTGAAAAGTGATCACTAGTTACGTACCCAAAATTTCATAAGACTGGAATTGATGGGAAATTTCATGCCCATATCATACTGTTCATCGACGTGAATTGATGGGAAATTTCACCGAAGCATTTCACAAGATAGAGGCCTTAGACTGGATAACTCAATTGGCGGCGGCATGAATACTTCACGAACAAAATCCGGCATTTTGAAGGGCTAAAAGAGGAGAAATTCGAAGTGCTGAATACTGGAATATATGATTGCAGATCTTGTCTTTTATTCTTTGGATAAGGAAAACTTATGGTAACTTAAATATGGAAAATTGATTACAATTTAGATAAGAAAAAATCAATTGGGAAAATCGATCGTGGAAAAATAGAAGAGTTGCTAGTGTCGTATCATTTAATGACACAAATCACAAATAAAAATGGAAAGATATGGATTGGAAGATATCAATCATCGAGCAAGAAACATGAATTGAAAGATATTGAATCAACCACATAGTGAGATTTCAGGGACGGTATGGAAGGAATTCAGTTTGGAAAAAAAATTTCAAGAGGGGCTCCAAATGGAAGCTCATGATAACAGTTGCTGATAGATAAGATTAATGGAAAGATAGATATTAAAGGGGAAAAGGTAAATCTAGAAAGTTAAGGTAAGCCTTAGTCACTGCAAGAGTGCGGTAGCTACAGACACTACGTAAAAAAAGCGGGAAAATTGTTGTGTCTATAGGCACCGCAGCTCTTGATTTAGATATTAATTAATTAATGGATTCGTAACGAACCTTTAACAGGACTTAATTATGTTGGAATAAATGGATGCCGGTCTAGTAAACAATCAAGGTAATTATATTACTACTATAAATTTTATCTACCATACCACATCTAGAAATTTTACTAAGGAGATAGATAAGGCTCCTATTAAGGAGATAGATGGCTACGTGCTGGAAATCTAATAAAAGCAGCCCCCTATTAGTAAGGCCGCTTTTGTTAGATTTTCACCACGTAAGCCATAAGGCTCCTTAATAGGAGATAAGACTCGGTAGGTAAGGCTTTGTAGCCGGATTGCCACATCTAGACCATAATTTTAATAAATACACTACACTAATCTTACAATTATAACTTTAATTCATCAAAATGAAATTAAATATTATTTTCGAGCAATCATCCAATCCATCTCATTTTTCCATAGTCTTTTCAACTATCAATCTTCCCCATTTTACTTTTGCATTAATATCAATTTTTTTTTTTTTATCATTTCTAAGTTGTAACATATATTCTTCATTCTCACATCCATTTCTACATTTATCACTACTAGTATATAACACTTAAA
>CAVNYN010282209.1:0-14033 GCA_963692815.1 Nyctanthes arbor-tristis
CTTTCTTAATCCGTCAAATTTTTCTTCTTTTTCCTTTTTTCTTGGTTTTTTTTCGGTTTTGATAAAATTTTTCCCTAAAATATTTTAGCCTTGGTTACTGGTATATAAATTATATATTCTTCTAAATTGAGAATACTTGCCTAAAAATTAATTCTTCCCTTTTTCATTTTCTAAATCTATCAAATTTTCTTCTTTTTCCCTTTTTTTCGATTTTTTCGGTTTTGGAAAATTTTTCCCTTGAAAATGCTTTTTCCTTGATTACTCATATTTTTATATTTATAAATAGAGAATAGTTTTGAAAAAACTTTTCCTGCCCTTTTTCACTTTCTAAATCGGTCAAAATTACTTCTTTTTCCTTTTTTTCTCAAATTTTTCCATTTTTGGAAATTTTTTTCTTGAAAATGTTGTAGCCTCGATCATTTATATCTATATATATTTATAAATAGAGAATAGTTGGCCAAAAATTTTACCACCCTTTTTCACTTTCTAAATCTATAAAAATTTCCTTCTTTTTCCTTTTTCTCTTTGTTTTTCAGATTTCAAAATTCTTTTCATTGAAAATGATATATAGATATATATATATATATTTATAAATAGAGAGTAGTTGACTGAAAATTTTTCTCGCCCCTTTTTGCCCTCTAAGTCCATCAAAATTTTCTTTGTTTTTTTTTTCCTTTTTTTGGCGATTTTTGGGGAAAGTTTTTTGATGAAAATGATTTAGGCCTGGTAACTCATATTCATATATTTATAAATAGAGAATAGCTGTCTAAAATGTTTTCTGGCTCTTTTACACTTTTTAAATCCATCAAATCTTTTGATTTTTAATTTTTTTTAACAATTTTCTCGCTTTTTTCGTTTTTTGGAATTTTTTTCTCGAAAATGTTTTAGTGGTGACTACTATATCTATATATTTATAAATGGAGAATTGTTGCCTAAAATTTTTCCTTTGCTTTTTCATTTTCTAAATCGGTCAAATTTTTATTCTTTTTCCTTTTTTCTTGATTTTTTCGGTTTTGGGAAAAAAATTTTCTTGAAAATGCTTTTTTCTGGATTACTCATATCTATATATTTACAAAGGGAGAATAGTCGCCTAAAAATTTTTCCTGGGCTTTTTCACTTTCTAAATCCGTCCAAATTTTTTCTTTCCTTTTTCTTGATTTTTTCACTTTTGAAATTATATTTCTCTTAAATAGATATTTATAAATAGGGAATATTTTCTTAAAGAATTTTCCCTTCCTTTTTCGCTTTCTAAATCCGTTAAAATTTTCTTTTTTTTTCCTTTTTTCTCAATTTTTTTAGTTTTCATAATTTTTTTTCAATAATATTTTAGCATTAATTGTTGTCATCTACTTGTGTGTAAATGGGCAAATTTGCTCAAAAATTTTTCCCACCTTTTTTCACATTGTTGACCCGTTAGATTTTCACCTTTTTCCTTTTATTTGCGATTTTTAGCCTTGATTACTCATATCTATATATTTATAAATAGAGAATAGTTGTCTAAAAATTTTTCCTACTATTTCACTTTCTAAATCTGCCAAAATTTCTTATTTTCCCTTTTTTTCTTGATTTGTTTGGTTTTTGTATTGTTTTTTTTTTGAAAATTTTTTATCCTTGATTACTCATATCTGTATATTTATAAACGGAGAATAGTGGTCTAAAAATTGTTCCCACCCTTTTACTTTCTAAATTTTTCAAAATTTTCTTCTTTATACTTTTTTATTAGTTTTTAGAAATTTCTTTCCACAAAAATTTTTTAGCCTTAATTACTGTTATCTATATGTTTACTAGTTAATCCACCCGTGCGTTGCACGGATAGAAAAAAATAGTAAAAATAAATCTATTTGATAGTTGCATAATAAATCAATATTTGTGCCTCTATAAAAAATCTAAAAATACAAGTATACATTAATTGAATCATAAGACCAATGATCAAATATTTAAAGGAGAAAATTTAATCAAATCAACCTATAGTTATAATATATAGATTACGCATTTGGCTTTCACGATCAAATATATGCTTCCGTTTCTAGCACCACAAATGCTAACACCTTCACAATTCTTCTACCACTCTACAATCACTATTAGTAATGCTTAAAATACACATGTCATCTTCTATCAAGAGCCAATAATCATTCATCAAGAACCAATTAAATACCATCTCTCCACTTGAATCAAATTTATCAATAAAAAATATAAATATCTACATATTGTAATTCACAAACAAAAAAGCTTGTATCAAAATTCATCAACTATATAGACGAATTATGAGACCCATTAATATGTAGATCAAATAAGTATGCCATTTAAACGGGTAGAAAAAAATAGTAAAAATAAATCTATTTGATAGTTGCATAATAAATCAACATTTGTGCCTTAAAAAATCTAAAAATACAAGTATATATTAATTGAATCAATAGGACCAATGATCAAATATTTAAAGGAGAAAATTTAATCAAATCAACCCATAGTTGTAATATATAGATTACACATTTGGCTTTCACGATCAAATATATGCTTCTGTTTCTAGCGCCACAAACGCTCACACCTTCACAATTCTTACAGCACTCTACAATCACTATTAGTAAGGCTTAAAATACACCTGTCATCTTCCATCAAGAGCCAATAATCATTCATCAAGAAGCAATTAAATACCATCTCTCTATTTGAATCAAATTTATCAATAAAAAATATAAATATCTACATATTGTAATTCACAAACAAAAAAGCTTGTATCAAAATGCATCAACTATATAGAGAAATCATGAGACCCATTAATATGTAGATCAAATAAGTATGCCATTTAAATTTTGGCGGGCCATTTAAATTATGGCGGACTTCATAATCAAAACTCACATAGAAAATTTTATAGTTAACAGGATCGCATCAAAACACAATAATTGACAAAGATAAAATAAAGTAAAGAACATTTATCTTACTCAATGATAATTTTGCAAATTACTGAAAAATTAGAAAAAATACTAATTTATATTAAAAACAAATCTCTACATATATCAATGTCATCACTGTTCCACTCAACCATGAAGCTCCTCCTATGAGAATTCAACTTTGGATTTTCACTTGATTCTTCAGCCTTTCTACAAGGTTACCAACAACATAAATATTCTTAGATTAAAAATATGAAAAGGGGAAAAAGGAAGGTCATGGTGACAGGAAAAAGATTGATTGGCAGAACAGAAACCTGTTGACTATGGACGTACATAATTTGAATTAGAATTTATGACGACTTATTATTACACTATTAAAGCGAACACCTACAAAGACATTTTACATGTCAAAATTAAAAAAAATGAAAAAAATAAAAACATAAAGATGAGGTAGTATTATTCTGCATCAAAATTTCAACTTATTTCAACTTGAAATAATACTATATCTCAACTTGTTCACAAAAATTATCTTGCACAAACTGGTTGGGTTGAAATAATACTATCAATTTTTCTTTCCCTTCTTATTTTATTATTAAGAAAAATAATATTCTTTTTATCATAATATGGTATTTTGAGTAATTGTTAGTACTATTATCAATTAAACCTCAGTAATGTCCTTAGTCCACATTTATACAGTTGAATAATCAAATGAAAAGGGGAAGAAGATCTAACTTTCATACAACGATATCAATATAAGGTTCTAGATTAAATTGTCACAATAAGTTACTAAATGCAATATCCATTAAAAAAATAATTATTGAAGCTAGTATCAGTCTAGCCATTTGACAGATATTATGTAAATGAAAAGAAGTTGAAAGAATACCCAAAGCTGTAGAGGTTAGCCTCTTCAACAATGATTTTGAAGTCTTTTCTCTTTTCTTTGTAGAGCCTTTTCCGAGCGCCTTTAGCTTTCGCTTCTCCATGCATCAAGGAAATTATGTTTCAAAAACCTCTGCATCATTATGGGATTTGCAAAAAAAAAAAAAAAAAGCCATAAATAATAGAGCATACGTGTGTGAAATTTGCGGGGAAAATCGCTAAATGATTGAAGAAAAAAGGAAAATTTACCTGTAAAGAACCACAACCACAACCCAGATTCATAAGCATGCCTGAGCATAGATCTTCTTTAGGTGGTTGCTTAGGGCCCCTAACCATGACTCAACAAAAACGGCCTCAAAATTAAAAAATTATTATTGAAAATTTAAATATTTGTATTTTTAAGTATGAGATATAATATATGTAAGTGACATTTATTAGTTGACAAAGAAGAAAAAAATTAATTATAATTTTAAATTTAATTTTATTTTAAAAGTTGATTAGGGCCTCCCATCCCCCAAAAACCTTTAAACAGCCCTGCCCAGATTATGGATTAAAAAGATGATAATTCTAGTATACTGATGAATGAAGCTAATTTGAATGGGAAAAAAAATAAACTAAAGCATTAGGTATTGAAGTAATTGAATCAATCATAGATTCGATTAACCGAGACTTACGGTAGTGGATAGAAGAATTATGGATTCAACGTAAACAAAACACTTAGATAATTTGAGTCACCATTCAAACACTAAGTAATTTAAACAAAAACTGTCACTAAATGAACAAATAAAACATGATTATAGGGGACGTGAGGAAGGATAACTCGGGGGTTGGTGCTCATAATCTTGGCAAGGTTCTTCTAGATGATAATACCTATGAACAGTATAAAAAGCATATGATGCTTGGTTAACAACACAGACCAAATCCTTTGAACAATCAACGAAAAGCTTATTATTGAGAAGCAATCTATCCCCTTTTGAGCCTTCCATGCACATTTTATTGAAGCAACTGGGTTTGTGTTCTTGAAGGAATTTCATTTTATTTATGTTTGAGAACACTTTTTGGGCAAATAAGTAATCTCATATGTAAACTCAAGTCATATTCACTTTTTTCTTGCATTGTAAGAGATGTTACGTTCTCTGTTGTTATTAATTCTCAATAGAAAAATGTTTGGACTCTAACGCCAAAAAAAGGCCAATCTATCTCTCAATTCCATCTCTGATTTTGAGTATCAAAGGGGGCAACAATCAGTTTTAAGAGCTTTGTGACTTTATCATGGCTAGACGATAGCTCATCCTCGATCAAGTTCCAACCGCCCACTTTGTATTCCCAAAAATAGCCTTCCAATGGATGCTGAAAAATGACCCAAAAAGCAAAAGAAAAACACAAATTAGGCAAAAAAATGGAGCAAAAAAATAATTACTTAAAAACCAGTGACCGAAGTGAAACCTGAAGACGTGACGATGGCATAGGACGAGAATATATAAACCGGTAGTGGAGGTGAAACCCAAAAAGGTGAAAAATCGGTGTACTGCTTTTAACCAAAAATCTCTCTACAAATCTCGAAACAATCCACTATTTTTATTTTCACTGGACTAACCATACAATTCTATTACCGTATGTCTCCCCAACTCAAAAATTAAAAGAGTCTAAGCGATTAGAGCGGAAGAGATAGAATATGCAGTATTAGCTTTCTATTAGACGCATGCTGTAGAAGGAAAGTTGCGTTTAAAGTGGAGATGGGCAAACACTAAAGAAGATTAGAACACAATTTATCGTAATCAAAGACATACCATAGTCATAAAAGAGAAAAACACGAAAGTCTAAGAAGGGAAAGTTGCAGACGAATATGGAATAAAAAAGTTAATAAAAAAAACTCACCATAAATCAAACATTTACCAGAGGAAAGACTCACAGTGAGAGTGAACGCAGAGAAAACAGCAGTAAAACGGCATGCACGTGGACATATTTTGGGTCATAGGTACCATATGACTCCTTCACTAGAAAGCAACAATCCTAGGGTAGAAGCCCCTTCGCCCGGAGGCAGCATAATTAAGTCTTAGGGTACACATTCTTCAAAAACTTGATAGGCAAAATCGCAAGTGCACGATACCGTTCGAGTAGTATAGGACTAAATGAGTCCCAAATGTCGATCCTACCGGGAAAGTTGTCACCTATTCTACTTGAGTCAATTTCACACCAATTGAATAAGGAAATTAAGAGTTTGTAAAAGAATAATGAGGTTGTTTAAACTAACAATTAAATGCTCTATCTATTTTAATCTAAGAAGGAACTGCATAGACTCAAGGACTGGACCAAAGTTCACACCACCTCTTTGACGTCTCGATGGTGGTTGAATTAGTTGTTGTGGATCCTGTCCAGCCATTTCCTCCTCTGATCCCCCAACTTCCATTTCTTCAATTTCATCTTGCTCTTCTTCTTCTTCATTTAAATGCTATCTATTATTGATTTTAACACAATGGACATTTGACTGGCACAAACTGCTAAGATTTAGAGCACTAGCTGTAGTCTTTTCTCCTTCGGATGGAAGCATAGGCACATGAGCCAGCTTGCAAAGCTCTGAGATTAAAGAAGGGCACACCAACAGGACTTTTACAGTCTTCTTGGCTATTTCCTTCACTTTGTGAAATATCATTCCTGCAAAATCAAATTATGTCCCTGTGCGAAGACATAAAGTAAGTGAGCTTGTTGCTATAGATATCTGTCGTGTTGGATGTTGGAAGAATATTGTTGCATAGGACAAGATGGAAGAGCCTGTATTTTGCATTGAGCACACTGGGGGTAACCCTGTTGTTGGATGGCCATGTCTTTGGAGACTTCTAATTAAAACTGTCATGGATCACAATATTCTAGTCAGGTATGACCGGCAACTCTGATGTCCCGTGAGGTATCCCATAGTAGTCTGCAATAACATCCGGGCTGAAGGGAACCCACACACCCCGAACATAAGTGTGAAACCGATGCTCATTGTCCTCATCCTCAATAGTGGCATTAAAGTTGGCATAGAATTCGTGAACAATGGCCGGGAAGACCTTATGAGGTGTATTGATCAGAAACCTATTCCATCCTTTTGTATCAATGAGATTCCCAACCCCACATTCCTTAAGGCTTGGATATCCACTGCTCGTTCGTGAATGAAGTCGACATCCTTAAAAACGTCATACCTACGCCTTGCTTCATCATCGGTGAATGCTTGATAATTTCGTTCCACCCTTGGCCTTTTGGAAGTATTAGAGCTCTCGGCCACAGCTTTTCCTTTGCTCGTTCTTGTTTTTGGTGGCATTGTTACAACCTGTAAGTAAACATTGTTGTATGTGACACAAAGAATCAAATAATACAAGGATTGAATGTAATGAATACTTTAAACATATAACAATATTCCACAATATTAAAACTCCAAGCCATTCACAATGTCAACATAATGGTCAGCCATTCATCTTTTGTTTTGATATTCAAAGCATACAAAAAAATTCCCCCAAACTTAGCAAGTTAATACCTTAAGTCATAAAAGTGAAATCAATGAACAATTTGGTTGGGGCAATTCGTCAAACACATGGGGTGCAAAAATTAATCTAAGAAAAATTCAAAGTTCATGAGATTCATAGTCTATCCATGAAAGATTTCATCAACAAACAACAAGTGAAATCAACATTTATAGAACATTCTTAACCCATTAAGCATCCTACAATGCCATGTAGATAGAAGCATACCACAAATCAAGTTAAAAAAATTTGTAGAGGTGTTCACATACCTATGTAATGCGCAAATCAAGCAAACAATTCCTCAAATGTTGATGTGAACAAGTAAACAACAAGTGCAAGAGTCGGGTTTTGGTGTAATTGAAGGGTTGAAGTGAAGAGAATAGGTAAACAAGAGGGTTTTAGGCGTGCACAAGAATGAAGGGGGTCGGTTTTAAAACACCGACCCTGGCCCGCTGCTAGGCTACAGTTTGCTTGCCGCAGCCTGCCGCATGCAGCAGAAAAATTTCTTGATTGCGGCTTCGCTGCGGGTTTGCATACCGCAGTTTGCCGCGGTCTATGTTTTCTCTCTTTTTTTTTTTTGACAATTATGAATATATAAACGTAAAATACTAGATATGACATGCTACCTACCTAAAAAAAACACAATTAAAGGTAAAGAAAAATAATGTGAAAATAAATTTTGAAATGCACAAAAAACAATTAAATAAAAGAAAAGAGTTAGAAAATTGGGTTGCCTCCCAATAAACGCTCAATTTATAGTCTTGAGGTCGATTTTGTTGATGATCACTCAGCATCTTTCAAGCTAATGGAGAAGTCTTCTTCTGTAGAATCCCCGCCCAGATAATGTTTCATCTGTTGGCCATTCACTTTGAAAGTGTTCCCCTTTTCCGGATGATGGAGTCCAATTGTACCATAAGGGAATATTTTTGCGATGGTGAAGGGGCCAGACCACCTTGAGCTCAACTTTCTAGGAAAAAGTTTGAGCCTTGAATTATACAGTAGAACTTGCTCACCCTCCTTAAATTCTCTGTGCTGGATGCGTTTGCCATGCCACCTTTTTGTTCTTTCCTTATACAACCTTGAGTTCTCATATGCTTTGAGGCGAAATTCATCTAACTCATTAAGTTGTAGGAGCCTCTTTTCTCCTGTTGCTTTTAAATCAAAATTCAATGCCTTGACTGCCCAAAAGGCTTTATGCTCAATCTCAACAGGTAGATGACAAGATTTTCCAAACACCAACTGGTATGGAGACATTCCAATGGGTGTCTTGAAAGCTGTACGGTAAGCCCACAGTGCATCTTCTAATTTTCTAGACCAATCTTTGCGTGAAGAGTTGACTGTAGCCTCTAAAATTCTTTTCAACCGCTTGTTAGAGGTTTCCACTTGCCTGCTTGTTTGTGGATGGTATGCTATTGCAACTTTGTGGTGAACACCGTATTTAGCCAATAATGCATTGAATAGCTGGTTACAGAAATGAGTTCCCCCATCACTGATAATTGCCTCGGCATCCTATACCTGCTGAAAATATTTTTCTTCAAGAAGTGAACTACCGCATTGGCATCATTTGTGGCTAGCGCTATTGCTTCCACCCATTTAGATACATAATCCACAGCCACCAAGATATACTGATTTGAAAATGATGGAGGAAACGGTCCCATAAAATCTATTCCCCATACGTCAAAAATTTCCACCTCCAAGATGTTATTTAAAGGCATATCCTGCCGTGAAGAGATATTTCCCATGCGCTGGCATCTATCACAATTCTTTACAAAGGTAAAAGCATCACGAAATAGTGTCGGCCAATAAAATCCACTTTGCAGTACCTTTGCAGCGGTCTTTTGTGCCCCAAAATGCCCTCCATATGGTCCAAAATGCACTCTTTCTAAAATAGGTAGCATCTCTTCCTCTGGCACACACCTTCGAATAATCTGATCAGGTCCCCTCCTATACAAGAAGGGCTCATCCCACAAAAAGAAACGCACATCATGAAGAAATTTTTTCCTTTGTTGATAAGAAAAATCAGGTGGAATATTATTGCCGGCTAGAAAGTTAACAAAATCTGTATACCAAGGTGCCTTAACCAGTTGCATTAACCACTCATCTGGAAAATTTTCCTGAATCTCTTCCCCAACAATGGACTCTATCTGCTCAAGTCTAGACAAGTGATCTGCTACTAGGTTTTCTGTTCCCTTCTTATCTCTAATTTCCAAATCAAATTCCTGTAGTAGTAGAACCCAATGAATCAGCCTCGGTTTTGCATCCTTCTTGGTAAGAAGATATTTGAGAGCCGAGTGATCCGTATAGACTATCACCTTTGACCCAATAAGATATGAACGAAATTTTTCAAAGGTGAATACCACTGCTAACAGTTCCTTCTCAGTGGTGGCATAATTTATCTGAGCGTTATTCAAATTCTTGCTGGCATAATAAATAGTATGAAAAATCTTATCTCTCCACTGTCCCAGAACTGCTCCAACTGCAAAATCACTGGCGTCACACATTAGTTCGAAAGGCATACTCCAATCTGGTGCAACTATGACTAGTGCTGAAGTCAACTTTTCTTTCAGGGTGTTAAAAGCAATTAGACACTCCTCGGAAAAATTGAACGGCACATCTTTCTCCAATAATTTGCAGAGTGGTTTAGTGATTTTAGAGAAATCCTTAATAAATCTCCTATAGAACCCAGCATGTCCAAGGAAACTGCGAATACCCTTAACTGATGTTGGTGGTGGCATCTTCTCGATCGCCTGAATCTTAGCTCGATCAACCTCTATTCCTTGAGCTGAAACTCGATGTCCCAAAACAATCCCTTCTTTCACCATAAGTGACATTTTTCCCAATTCAACACTAGGTTCGTTTCTTCACACCTCTCCAAAACCAAGCTTAGGCAATTTAAGCATTCATCATATGTCGCACCAAACACCGAAAAATCATCCATAAATACTTCAATGAACTTCTCCACCATATCAGAAAATATTGCCATCATACAACGCTGAAAAGTAGCTGGAGCATTGCATAGGCCAAACGTCATTCTCCTGAAAGCAAATGTACTATATGGACATGTGAAAGTGGTCTTTTCTTGATCACTGGGGTCTATGGGAATTTGGTTGTACCCTGAATATCTATCCAGAAAGCAATAATAAGCTTGTCCAGCCAACCTCTTGAGCATATGGTCACTGAAAGGCAAGGGGAAGTGATCTTTTCTTGTTGCATCGTTCAATTTGCGGTAATCAATGCAAACTCTATACCCCGTTACCTTTCTTGTAGGAATCAGCTCATTCTTCTCATTTTGTTCTACTGTTATTCCCCCCTTCTTTGGGACCACATGAATAGGACTCACCCATTGGCTGTCTGAAATTGGGTAGATTATCCCTGCATCTAGTAGTTTCAATATTTCAGATTTTACTACGTCCTTCAAGGTAGGGTTAAGTCTACACTGGTTCTCCACTGAAGGGCGGAAATTTTCCTCCATCAAAATCTTATGCATGCACATGGATGGACTAATACCCTTAATATCTCCAGTGGTCCATCCCAGAGCTGTTTTGTGTTTGAGTACTCTCAGCAACTTCTCTTCTTCCAAATCCGGTAAAGAGCTAGAGATAATCACCGATAATGTTGAGGATTCCCCCAAGAATGTATAACGCAGATGTGCAGGCAATTCCTTCAACTCCAATTTTGGTGCCTTCATAATTGAAGGGACATGTTTAGTTGGCAAGGTTCCCAACTTTTCAAAATCCTTTCTGCACTTTGGATATATTGGGGGTAAAGCCTCCAAATGATGTGCAAACTGCCGAATCTCTAACTTCTCTGATTTTGTAGTACCAGAATGCACCAAACAGGCCAAGTGGATCTAACGGAAGTGAAGTACCAAAAGCACATGCCACGAGGCTATCTATGATATCAATATAGTAGCAAGTGTCAGATTGTCCTGGGTGTTTGAGAGCCTTAAATACATCAAATGTCATCTATTCATCTTCAACTCTCAAAATTAATTTTCCCTGATGGACATCAATCAATGCCCTCCAGTAGCGAGAAAAGGTCTCCCCAGAATCAATGGAATGTCTCTGTCCTCCTCCATATCCAGTCCTACAAAATCTGCTGGAAAAATGAATTTGTCGACTTTGACCAAAACATCTTCAATGATTCCCTTAGAATATTTGATTGATCTATCGGCAAGTTGCAACGATATCCTTGTCGCCTTGGCTTCTCCCAATCTGAGTTTTCTATACACAGATAAGGGCATGAGGTTAATACTGGCACCTAAATCACACAATACCCTATTAAATGTAATATCACCAATAGTACAAGGTATAGTGAAACTCCCTGGATCTTTAAGTTTAGGAGGCAATTTATTTTGCAATATCGCGCTGCACTCCTCAGTGAGCATCACCGTTTCATCATCTTCCAGCTTTCTTTTGTTTGACAGAATCTCTTTCATGAACTTCCGTAGTTGGGCATCTGAGCTAATGCATCTGCAAATGGAATATTTATGTGAAGCCTCTTGAAAATCTCCAAAAATTTTGCAAATTGTTTATCCATTTTGTGCTTTTGGAGCCTCTGTGGAAACGGTACAGGCGGAACATAAGGCTTGACTGGTGCTTTTGGTGGAGCTTGCAATTCAATAATTTCTGGCTGGTGTTCAACTTTCTCCTTTTCAGTTCCAGAATCTTGGTTTCTCTTTTCTTTCGCCCCTGGCCTTTCAACATGAATTTCTGGGAGTTGAACGCCACTCCTTGTTGTAATTGCTTTAATTTGCTCCTTTGGATTTAGCTCTGTATCACTAGATAAAGCTCCATAAGGCCTTTCTTGCATCATCCTTGCTAATTGTCTAACTTGCTTCTCCAAATTCTAAATCGTCGCCTTCGTAATCTGATTGTCCGTCTCTGTTCTTTGCATAAAAGCCTGAGTCTTGGTCATGAAAGCTTCACTAGTTTGAACATACTAACTAGTTTGTTTGGCCAGCTGTTCCACTATGTTTGCAAGGGACGACTTCTCCTCTGGCTTTTGGATCTGCTGTTGTGGCAGCTGTGGTGGTTTATTTGCTGGGTTCCCCCCATGAAAAGTTTGGATGATTCCTCCATCCTGGGTTATATGTCGCTGAATAAGGATTCCATTGTTGTCTCTGTTGATTTTGAACATAACTAACCTCTTCAACTCCACCCGCATGAGCCAAGGGACAATCATCAATGAGGTGATTAGCCCCGCAATTTTCACATGCTGCATTTTTTGCTTGTACTGACTTCACCTGATGACCAACCGCTATCTCTTCAAGTCTTTTATTCATGGCAGCCATTTGAGCTGCGAATGCTGAGTACTCATCATTCTCATGTACACCAGTTGCTTTTTTATGAAAAACTCTATCAGCAGATGGAAATAGAGCGTTTGTTGATGATAATCTCTCAAGCAGCTGATATGTTGCATTTGGAGAATTGGCTGTAACTGATCCTCCGGCTGCAGCATCGAGGATAATTCGATTCCCCGAACTGAGTCCCCCATAGAAATACTTTACTTGATAAAACTTGGTGAGCCCATGAGTTGGACACTTTCTAAGGAGTCTTTTGAATCTGTCCCACGCTTCATAAAGAGTCTCAGCTTCATACTGAGCAAAACTAGTTATATCTTGAAGTAACCTTGCTGCTTTAGCTGGTGGATAATATTTGGTTAGGAATTTCTGTGCCAAATCTTCCCAAGTTGTGATGCTCTGGGCAGGGAAAGAAGACAACCAATCACGAGCCGCCCCCTTTAAAGTATGTGTGAAGAGTCTCATTTTTATGGCATCATCTGAAACACCATCAAAAGATGCAGAGTTACATAAATCCAGAAAATCTGTAATATGCGCATGGGGATCTTCATTCGCTAGGCCATTGAAGGAACACATATTCCTTATCATAGTTATCAAATCAGGCCTTAACTGGAAATTTTGCCTCCCATAAGCTGGTGGAGCAACACTTGATTGACTTGTAGGACGTGGTAGTACCATCAGTTCGCTGAACGGGCGATGATCGTCGTCAATAATAATAGGAGGTTGAGGAAGAGGTGGAATATTATCTCCTAGTGCTGGGAGTCGGCCTGTCCCTCCCTCTACCGTATCTTGTTGATCATCCATTGGTAATTTATTCAGAAAAGTATTCTCCTTTTTTTTTTCTTGAGTCTTTTGTGAAACGCACGTTCTGGTTCCGGATCAGGAAGTACTAAACCCGAAGAGGAACTTGTCATGCACTGACAGTAAGGACCTGAAAAAATAAAACAATTCAACTAGTAATAAAATTAACAAAACGAAATAAATAAACAAAACTTTCCCCGGCAACGGCGCCAAAAACTTGATAGGCGAAATCGCAAGTGCACGATACTGTTCAAGTAGTATAGGACTAGACGAGTCTCGAATGTCGATCCCACAGGGAAAGTTGTCACCTATTTCACTTAAGTCAACTTCACACCAGTTGAATAAAGAAATTAAAAGTTTGTAAAAGAATAATAGGGTTGTTTAAACTATCAATTAAATGCTCTATCTATTTTAATCTAAGAAGCAACTCAAATTAATGGACTAGAAAATATATGAATGAAAGCGTTGAGACTCACGAATCCACAATAAACAGGCGTTCCAATTATGGAATCACACTCATGACAATTCACCATCACGTGCTCACAACCAGTTTCACAAGTTTAATTGAAAACCTCTCTCGAGCAAATTCAAATCTACCCAACCAAGTAAATCCACTATATCTCTATGTGAATTTCAACCTAGTTGAGTGCATTAATTAACAAGAAA
>CAVNYN010282211.1:0-14173 GCA_963692815.1 Nyctanthes arbor-tristis
AAAATATCTAATTTGTGGGGAAAAAATTCCTTTGCCGACTAATGTCATTTTGTATGCGGAAAAATTTTTGTAGGGAAAGTAAAAACCCCATGAGATATTCACTTGTAGGGAAAAGAAACCTTTGTCTACACAATAATTTTGTATGAGGAAAAAATTTAGTAGGGAAAGTACAAACCCCACAAGATATTTATTTGTAGGAGATCAAGAAACATTTGCCTACACAATAACTTTGTATGTGGAAAAAACTTTGTAGGGAAAGTATAAATATCCACAACGTGTGCTCTTCCGATCTCGGGGGAAAAAGACCTTTGCCTATAGAATTCATTTTGTATGCGGGAAATTTGTAGTATTAGTATAAAATTCTTGTAGTGATAGTGACATTTCTTCGGTGACTACATATAAAGCTAGTCCCTCTCGAAATCTTTCTTAAGAATAGACCCAATTGGAAAGAATTGAACTAGCGCCATCAAATTAAGTAGGCTTTGTCTTGAGTCCACGCCTTCAACCGGCCTCATTTTGCACGTCTTTTGGTTGTATCTAAGCAAATGAGAGGCGCTTGGTCCGAGATTCCAATTAAGCTCTTTACTACAATACTAGTTAAACCACTTGTGCGATTCAAAGGTAGAAAAACTTATTAAAATATATTATTAGATAGTTAAATATAAATCTGTAATATTTACACTCCTATAGAAAATATTAAAACACATGTATATATTAATTGAATCAATAAGCTTAATGGACTTAGTGATCATAAAGTTCAAGATCGTTTAAAAGATAATATACATTCTTATCCTTCATACATGTATAAAATAATAAAAAAAATACATGTTACCCGTCTCATTTTAAAAAATTTTAATAAAACTAACAAATTAAAAAAATATAAAATACATTAAAAAAATTTAAATAACATTAAATTCACCAATACGCATGGTAGAGATGGTGAATTAACGAATTATGATGGATTAGAGTTTGTTTTAGAATTGATATTTCAGATTTAGTATTTTAATTTATTAGTAAAAAAGATTAACAAATAAAATAAATGGGCAAAATGGTTAAGATTTAGTTGTTAAACTCAATGATCACAAGATTAAGTCTTCTCTGAGTTCGTTCATAAAAATTTTTGTTAAAAAGAAAAAGAAGAGTTGCTGCAAAATTTACCAAATAGAAATGGCAGGAAAATTGCGGTACAAAAAGTACTGAGACTTAAGTAGATTAATTAATATATAGATATAGATATAAATTTATAACATGCTTTTCAAATATCTACTCTATCTTGAGTACTAATATTTTTCCGTGTAAAGTGTTGCCCTGCATCAGACGACTCATTTTGCTTGCCTTCTTTTGCTTCTTCTTCATAAGTAGCATTCAAGTTGATTGGAGGATTTTCAGAAGTATTATGGACAAATTGAGCGCTCGAAGTACCCAAAAGTTCATCAATTTAGTTGGTAAACTCTATTTGTAACACTTACAATTCAAATATTTGTAGAAAAAATATTCAAAATATGAAACTGGAAAAAAGAATTTAGATTCTAATATTGACAAATTGACAAACTAGTCTCGTGATTGAAATAGAAGAGCAAATAAGCTATTGTTGAATTAAGTTGTGTGTATAATATTATTATAAAATGTTAGAATTTATAGACAAAAAATTAACCCTTTTTTTCTTACCGTTTATACTTATTTTTTTTTACATATTAAAACATTTCTCAAGATGAACGTTTTAAGCTTATTCCTCAATTTCGGGCTCGACCAGAGCCCTGGCACGTCTTATATGAGCCAGCTTGGCTCAGGCTTTTTTTCGAGACGAGCGACAGGCCGCTTAGCCAGCCGGCTCGTTATGCATCTCTTTTGAGTTTCCCTAATTTAAAGTGGTTTGCCGAACATTGTCTAGTTTAGTGCGGAAAAATCCCCACGTTATAAGTGCTCTTATCATGACCAATTAATTCACCCCGCGGGGGCTGCAGCAAGGTCCCCACTCTTTGCATCCATTTGCACTTTCATTATCAACCTGTAAATCTAGACTTGAACGATCCCATATCCAAATGGATGAATGTTATCATTAAATTATTACAGTTTGTTAGGCAACCAATTAAATGGTATCTTACAATAATTGCAATTAAATTTATATCAAGAGAGATTATATAAAAGTGACGTGCGATTGATAATTTCAAAAAGTGATTTAATTGTAGTGAATGCCAACTACACCTAAAAAAATTATATCACTTGTTATTATGCCTTTAATTTTCTTCAAATGCCATTAAACTTCTCAAAAAGTTGTATTCAACGTCACTATACTTTAAAATTACTTCTCTTGCCACCAAACTTATAAAAACTTTTTGCATTTTAACACTGGATTAGTACTAGGTTAAAAATTAATACAATAAAATCCTAGAAAACAAATTCTATTATCAGTTTCAATCATTCATATGTGACAAAATCAAATGGTAAATTTTTAGTTAAAAAATAGCCGATTTCCAAAATGTTCAATAGTAAATCAAGTAAGATTTTGTCATTTTGATAAGTTCAATCATAAGCAGGATATAATTTTTAAAATATATTTTTGAAAATATATTGACAGATGAGATAACTTTGAAAAGTGCAGTAGCATTTTTGAAATATGTTTTAAAGTATAATAGCTTATGAGATAACTTTTGAAAAATGTTTAGTTTCACAAATGCAACCAATCTTTACACTTTCCATCAGCTAGGTCTTCAACATTTTTTTTCAACGTTGTAAGTTTCCAAACTTTTATAAATTCACCCATAAAGTTCTTTATGACCTTTTTTTCTTTACTTTTAAAATAAAAAGAAAAATAATCTAAAAAATAGTAAGAATAATAAAAAAAGGAAAATAAAATTTTCCGTCCCTACTTAACTACCAATTCTACTCATATCCTAATATAATTGAAAATGACAATTACCTGTATTATTTTCCTTTTTTACGGAAAATTTTTTCTATCATTTCTAATAACGGAGAGAAGAATAAGAAGCAAGATTTTGGGTCTCCTTTTTTGTTCTTAGAAATGACTCTACGAATTTGTCATTTACGCTGTATTGAAATGTGAGAGGGTTGCTAAGTAAGTATGGTGGAAAGATATTATTTTTAGTATGCATGGTGGAAAGACATTATTTTATTTTCTCTTCTTTTATTATTTATTATTTTGTACTTGGTTAATAAATAATATTAAATGATAAAGAAAAAGAAATAATTTCTTTCCATCTTACGTATTTAGTTTCCTACCCACACAACTCAACGTAAATGACACATTTTGTTAGTAATTTTCTGTAACAAAAGAATAGACCTACAAATTTGCTGCTTTTTTATCCCACTGCTGTAAAACATAATAGAAAAAATAAGAGTTTCCCCAAAAAAAGAAAAATAAAAATAGTGCAACTATTTGTTAGTGATAGAGATAGAATAGGTAACTAATTAGTTTTTTTTTTTATTTTTATTATTTTTACTATTTTTAGAATATTTTTGTTTTTATTTAGAAAGTAAAGACAAAAATGTCATAAAAGACTTTATGAGTAAATTTATGAAATGTTAGGGATTTATGATATTGAAAAAAAAGATTGAGGATCAACTTGATAGAAAGTACAAAGGTTAGAGACCATTTGTAAAGTTAACCCTATACAAAATTCAGTGGTATTTGAGATGGTTAATTTGACAAAAATTATGTGAAATTTTTTGTGTCTGGACACATCCCCTTTTTTAATATATATGTCACTTTTTATGTTCCCATATGTGACGAGAGTTTGAAATTCAATCTCAATTATAATAGCCTCTTATTTAATTAGTTGGCAAATGGTTGCTAACACTTTAATGGTGAATTTGGTTGAAAGACGTCAATTTTCGACGTGTTGGAGATACCTTGGTTTTGACTTAAAAGTTGGAGATGAAAGCACAAATAGATGCAAAAATCTAGTTTGGCCCCTTATATATTAATTTCGATATGAATTTGAGACATCGCAAAAGAAAAAAGAATCGATTTACCACGCATGATTGTGACCCTGCAAGAATCGAGATTCAAATTAAAAGTATTTTTTAGCAAAAATTAAAATTAAAATAATTTTAAAATATGAAACCCGAAAACAAAATTATTTTTTGCAGGCTGTGAAGACGGTTTGCGGCACATTTTTCGCGGGACGAAGTGAACCAAATGTGAGAGAGACAATGGTCAATCAAACTTATTAACAAATGCAATTTTCCTTAAAAATGTTTTTCAAATTTGAAATAATCTTGTCGGTTTTTTAAATTCCATTTTATAAATATAAATATTATAGCTATTTCATACGCTAAGTTTGATTAAACATAGAACATATAGTCGGCTATTAAAATCAAATCACTATTTACTTCATCTAAACGCAATGTTCTGAATTGCTAAAGGCATTAAAAAGCATCAAAAATAAAATAAAATTTTAAGGGTTACTAAGCATACGAATGCATTATAGAATCATGAACAACGCATGATAAAAACACAAAACAAGACGAGACATAAAGTACAAGTTTCAAACATAAATAAACCTAAAAACATCTACCTAGTGATCTTTTCAGAACATAGCCCTAGTAGGCATATCCATTCCCGGCACAGTGTGTATAGCAATTGGATTGTTTATTAATCAGCTTATAAAATAGCCATGTGACATTATTTTATTAGTTGCTTTTTTTTTTTTGTAAAAACTAAAAACACTGCGTCTTGACTTTCACTTTGAAAAAAGTGAAACCAATGAAATAATATCAAATGGCATTTTATAAACAAAATCGTTTATAAATTGAGTTGTCAATCTAACACAGGCAGAGTGACCATGTTAAAGAACTTGCAGACGTCAAGTGAAAATAAGTTGATCTAAAGTTTCTCAACAGTGATGAGGAGTCCAGTACCATGGGAGGTCCCAGACAGATGAAAACTGAACATGAAAGTCATAACCTAAACTTACATCAGTCCCAAAAACCGCAACAAAACCACTAGTGGCCCGGAGGGAAAATTCTACTAAAGTTGGTGAGCTAGATATTATCAAGTAAGGAAAAATTGTGAAATAGGCCATTAAAACATTACTATTTGATTAACCACTTTGATTACCGTTGGTTCTAGTTAGAAGGTTTCTGGCACGCAGTAAATAATTGCCAGCTGATTAAAGCCATCAACAGAGAGGAGCCGAGCTCAAACCCGACTACATCGAAGAAGTTCCACCCCTTACGTAGCCTCATGTAGCTGCAAAAACCACAAAATGGCAAGAAATAGATGCAATTTATTAACACTGCATCATGCAACTAAATTCTGACTACAGCAACAAACTAACTTTGTTGAATTGAATTGATGACCTATGACCCGGCCTAATTATTTGGTTCTAAAAATGATAAAAACAGAGTGATGCTTGGCTGGGCTTAAATAGTTCGCTTATCAGAAATAAACAAAGTTTGAAACTATTTTTATAGGTATTTTTATAGTTTGAAACCATTGGCTGGGCTGCAAGACAATAGGTATTTTTATAATACTATTTTATTTATTACTTACTTCTCCATAAATAGATGAAAAAGTAACATATATCAAAAAAATATTTTGAGAACAATGGTTAAGAGTATGTTCTCTTCGCTCTATTCACACTGTTTTCAGTTTTTCAATGCATTTGAAACTTGTTTGCTTTCATATTTCTGAATGAGTTTTTGAGAACTAAAATTTTATAAAAAGCTCAAAATGAACATTTGTTGTTTAGAGTGATTTCAGTGCAAAAAACTGATAACACTAAAAACCAGTTCTTTTCTTAACTTGCACTCCAAGAGAACTGAAAATGAATTCAAAACTCATTGATGAAAATTGAAACACAAGGAGAACATGTCTTAAAACCTTTTTCCTCTTTCTTTTTTTTTTTTTAAAGCTCATGCTTGAGACTCATGGACGTCTATATTTGCCGATTAGGAATCTCTAACACACTGAAAAGGTATAATAAGCCCAACGAAACTTGTTTCCAGAATAGCTCATGGTTAATGTGTTTTACATTCTCATGTAAAATAACTGATTACAATGGAATCTCCAAGCATGCAATTTAATCACTAATTATAAGAAATATGAAAATTGAGTAATCAAAAAAGAAAAACCAAGAAGCATGCTAGAGAACCAGACCTTTTGATTGTTGGCACTGTTGCCAGAAAAAGCGCACAGGCATATATTATAGGAAGCAATGTCTTTGGTTTATTTTTCCTCAGCCACATTAGAGATCCTATTGCAGCAAGGGATATGCTATATACCTGAAAATAAGGAGGCATAGATATAGGCTCAGAAGATAATCGTCATGAACCAAAGATATCATTTGAACTTGAAAAAAGAAGAATTGAACAGACCTTTAAACAACTATCCTGCACGAAACAATCCAGCAACCATATATAAACAAGTATAATTTACTGATGAAATTGACAAGTCGGAAGCATGAATTACCAAATTAGCATTTGCCTCAAGACCTTGCAAAAAGTAGTCCCAGGTGAATTCTAACCCTCTAGCACCCACCCAAAGTGGAGCCAATCTATGCAGGACTGAATCAGCAAAGGCCCATCCTGCCAACATAGAGGTGGTGACATGACATGCCAAAAGGAAGAAACATTTAGGGATTGTTCGATTCTCATCATAATGAGCAAATTGTAATAAGTAGAATGAGTGTTAGGGATTTGACTGGTATTTGAAATGTGTAGTTGTAACTGAGTAGCTGAAAAATAGGTAGTAGACAACATTACAATGTAAAAAGGAAAATGAGAGGGAAAAAAATCCATTTTGTTAAAAAGGGAAAAAAGGGGGGAAAATGTGTGAAACAAACATCAACAATTAACCGTCACTTGACGATGAATAGGTCACCCCCACCCCCCACCCAAAAAAAAAAAAAAAAAACCACACTCCACCCCACCCAAAAAAATAAAAAATAAAAAGTAAAAAATCTCTCTCTCAATAAAGCACAATGTATTATCATGAACATCCAACCTCAGCAGATTAAGGTAGGCAGCAAGACGTCAAGTTTTGATATAACATGACAATATCATGGAACAGGCACCAACCTGATTTGCCTTGTATATAGAGCTGGATAATTTCTGTGACTATAAAAAACATAGCTAACAATAAAGAGATTTGGTGCCTAATAACTCCTTATGTGCTTAATTAACGTGGAACCTTTACTTGGTGCCTAGCTAATCTGCAATCTTTGCTTTTCCTGCGCAACTAGTCTTCTTTGACGGATTCTGTTAAATTACCATTAGGGACCATTTGCACCAACATTCGCTAACTTTATTTCAGGAGAAACCTTAGCAGTTTATTAATCTTTCATGTCTCTCAGTTATAAGGTTAGTTATATCCAGACTGCCATTTGCTTTGAATCACACAACAATTTAAATATACACTAAAATTAAAAGTTCATTTTTATGGGTATACTACATGTATTTAGGTTTGGCACAATTAGGATTGAGTTTGTTTTTGGCCCGAACTAAAGCTGAACCTCCATTATCCATTTGGACAAATTCTAAAACAAAATTAAACCATCCACTCGGGCAGTTTCAATGGGATGCTTTTGAACAATTTCAATATTTTATTATTATTAATTATTTATTATTTTTTTGGGGGGAGTTTGGGTCTCTCTGTGTAAAATCCAAAATCAATCCAACTCCAATAGAAACCAACCTAAATCGATTTAGTTTGGCAGTTAACCAAAAATTTACGATTCTACCACAATCCTACATGACAAAAATTTTCAAGCACCAGTTGACCATCCACTATGGTATGATTCACCGAGGTGGCATGCCAACCTTGGCATTTTTTGACTGATTTTGATTTCACGTGTTGGGTCCTGCCGGCTGCCACAGGAGAAAGACAGCGGTCGATGGTGAAAATCTTAGGATGAGGGCATAGTCGTCGGAGGTGGCTGGATTTCTTCGCCTGAAGTGCATAGACAGGGTTGATTTGGGGGTGGGGTGTTTTTTTTCTTTCTCTCTTTCCTTTTTTTTTTTTTTTTTTTTTTTTTTTTTTTTTTAAATGGTGGTGTTGGGCGGGGACAAGGAATGGGGTGCATCACAATCCAGGAATCTTGTTTTTTAAGCTCTTTTTTTTTTGTCTAAAAATGCCAAGCTGGTGTGCCAGCATGGCATGCCAACTCAGTGGATGGAACCATGTACATCCGATGGTGCTTGAAAATTCTTGCCCTGCACGAATATTACCAATGCATCTTTAGTTAGAAAAGGAGAAATGTAAAGAATACAGCACAACATGAAGTTTGAACAAACAGAAACAGAAGAAAATGAAAATGACAAAATACTGCTTCGAAGATTTGACATAAACAGGCAATAATATTTCATTTCTTTTCTTCTTATTTTTCTTCTCAGGAATATATAGATAAATGACTTTTAGTGTGATTATAAAAGTAATATTTTAATTAGTATATATTTATAAAATGGAATTATTATTAGTTTACACCAAAAGTAAAACTGTAGAGCGTTGGCGCAAATGGTCCTTTAACAGTTGTTAAATAGAATCCGTTAAAGAAGGCCATTTGAGCACAAAACCGAAAGGTTGGGAACTAGTTGGCCACCAAATAAAGGTAGCGTACTAATGGAGCATACAAGGCAAATGTTAAGAGACTATTTGTGTCAAATTACCCCTAAAAATTCAAAAGTTTGACAAAAGGTATCACTAATATAATGGAGTTATGTTTCCTTCGGAGCAACATATATTTCTCTACTTCCATTCTATAACCAACACTTCGACAAATTGTTGTCAGGCAAAAACATCATGAAAGGGTCTTATTGATCATTTTTCTCTACCTTTCTTTGATCATCCTTTTTCCCCCTTCTCTTTTTTCCTTTTGTATATGGGGACTAGAGGGGTAGAGTGTGAGAGCTGAGAACAAAAATAGGCACCATCACCAAACTTTCACTCAATATCAGAAGGGCTTATAAGCTGCTTACTATGTTGCTGGGGGTCGGAGCCAGTACAGGCACGGATCTGACTGTCGGTCCTTTATTTCCAAGAACTTATGATACAGGAACAAAACTAAAAAGGATCTGAATTTCAGACACGAGTCTGTGGCTACGGCTAGAAAATTTTTTTTTCTTTTTCCACTTTATATTTCACTCAATTTGGTCGTGTATAAAATTTCTTTGTGCTTTTAAGACTTGTTTTTCAGAAGTGTTAGAATATTGTCCTTACTAAAAATATGCTCCGTTAATTCATAGCTTCTTAGATTTTCGATTGTAGGTTAATTGTTTAAAAAGACATGGCCCATTAAAACTTTTGAAATATGGACCTTTTTGTTTTATATAAGAGTGGTTCACTTGACTAAATATCATATTAGGGATAGGGACAAAGGACCCAATATCATTTAATTAGGGGTAGTCTTCTTCTCCTTATGCACAGCCACGATAGAGAATTCTTGTCCGGTGCATAATCAGTAGAGTCTTCTTCTCCTGTGCAATTAGGGTTAAGCATAGAGACAGCCACATTGTCTTCTTCTCCTATCGCTTTTCTTCTCCTATGGTCCGGTTTTGATTTGAAGGATTCAGTATGGATCCCAAACCCACACCCATGTAGTGTCATGTCCACACAGGTACACCGGCCATAGAGCCGCGTCCGAGCATCATAGGGGTGCTTATAAGGTGATGTGTGTGTGTGTGAGAGAGAGAGAGAGAGTTATCATTTTTCTCTCTCTCTCTCTCTCTCTATATTAAAGTAACTTATAATTTTTGCAAAAGATACTGTAACAATGTTATTCAGTTCATTTGGTTACTGCTTATATGTGCTTATATATCCTCAGAATAACCTAAAATACATGCTTGAATTTTCAATTGTAGCAATGAGTTCAGGCTAAAATTTCCCAACTCTGAGAGTTGTATTCAAGTTCGTGATGTCAGGTATCACAAAAGGAGAAAACCTCTTTTTGACTTAAAATTTTCTTTCTCAGCAACTTAAATGCCAAGCCACCTGCGTTTTCTCTTGCGAGAATAAAGCAGAAAAACATTGCTTTCAAGAAAAATCACTAGTTCAGGAAATAGGCAACCTCTAATTAGGAAAGAGAAAAAGGAACAGAAGAAACAGAGTTAGAAGGAGAAAAGATTTAAGAGACAACTGTTGCAAATTAATCTGTTAACACAGATGTAAGCACATAGACAAAGAAGGCCAGATATTAAATAGTAGATATACATGACATGCATTGGTACACTAATTGGATAAAAAATTATAGTATAAAATTACATAAACAGAAGAAGGTAGATGGTATTAGGTGGACTAAGGAGAATAACATTTGTTGGTTTTCCAAAAACACATAAGGAGTAACCTAAAGAAATTAGCTCATATGGTAAATAGGATAGATGGTATTATTTTCACTTAAAACTTAAATAACATTGTCCTCTCCCTCAAATACAGTTTACCTAGTACCTTCTACCATCTTTGTAATTTTACACTCAAATTCTTATCCAATCTAATCCCCTCTACCAAGCGTGGCCATCTATATATATATATATATATATATAGATTTGCTGAAAAGTGGGGAAAGAAAAAAAGAAACCATGTTCACATGAAAGCAGCCAGCCATACCAAGTCCTACAGCTTGGAACTTGTGATTTTGAGAAATATTCCTGTGAGTCAATTGTGTCAAGGCAAAGTAAAGGCCGGCAACATCTACGAACCCAATTAATGCTTTTAACAGTTCCTGAAGAGGAAAAAGGGAAGAAATATATACATGAGAAACTAGAACTTGCTTTAAAAAATCGATTTCCTTACCATCCATTTTTTCCCCTCAACCTTCAAAACTTTTCTTAGAACCAGAAAGGATATGTTATAGAATGTTTTGATGTTTTTAATGGATTTTCATATAAACGAGGGAAGCGCAATGTAATTGAAATACAAATAGAAATTTATCGAATATAAAATTACCAGCCTTTCAATTGCATAATTATCAAAAAGTTAGCAAACAGGTGCAACAAGACAATGAAACATGAGCCGGAAAAGATGTACCTGAGATGGATCAAACTTATCACTTTCAGATACATTAAGAAAAGTTGCAAGACAAACAAGCTGCAAAAGGATAGGCATTGAAAAAGACATAAATAAGGAAAAGTCCTTCTAGGAAGGGAAATAAAAAAATTAATTTTAAAAAAAAAAAAAAAGAAAAGAAAAGAAAAGAGAAGAAGAACAGAAGTGAATCAATCAATTTATCTAAGCAAATAAACACACCTTAACTAATGAAGTTACGAGATAAACAACAGCTGCTTTAATTGAAGTGCCAAGAGTGTCATACTCGGACCTGCACAAGAATGCTAATCAACTGGTTAGCTATCTCATATGTTTAAGATGTAAAGTATAAATGAAGTAACAGTGCCTAACCAAAAGAAATAAGTTGAAAAAAGCAGTAAATAGTACAATGGTTTTGAAAAATCATAGCCAACCAAAGATTCATTATATACACATGACAATTGGATAGATAAAAAATAACAATGTAATAAATAAAATAAATGAAGATAGTGTAGCATTATAACTCATCAATCCAATTTGACAGAAATGAAAATGTATTGTTATATTATTCGCATTAGGAATATTTTCCAAACTTGTTACAGTAATTGCACTACAACTTCAACTTCATGGACAAGATAATCCCATTATAACACAATCATTCTCATATGAAGCCTTTGCTCAACCAACTCACTCCTCAATTTTCCTTTGATCAATCCATCACTTGAGGAAGGCAACTAAACTTAGTTCCTCAGATCAAATACTTGCCCAAAGACTGCACTCAATCATCTGGGGTTCACTTCACTTGAGCAAAGAACAACTCCACTCAATCATCCTCCACTAAGCCTCCAGTCAAGAAAAGATAACTCTACACAAGGCATTCACTTAACTCAGCAGCAATGTCATTCAAATCATCCCATGGTGAATTCATCGTTCACAAAGTCAGTCAATCCTCAGCAAATAAAGTCCTAAGTCAAACGGAAAATAGAATTGACATCTCTCTAACTCTTTCACTAAAACCCTAACATAGTAAATTTTCTTACAAGTTAGCTCGATTTAGTGTTTCAGCAAAAGATTCAAAATTTTCAAGACTCAAAACAACATTAATCATACTCTGAGGAATGATTCTCTGCCTAGAGAGATCGTTATTCTTTCTACTCTTTTGCTAGATTACAAGTCAATACCCGTTAGGATACCTTTATTTCTTCGAGAAACACTTTTTATATCCTCTAACAGAAGTGAGACAAAAGTAACATGTTGATATTAAAATCCGAATTAAATCAATAACAATAATGAATTATTTGACTTCAGATTCATCGAAAGACTAAATATTACACTATACAGAATCCAAAAAGGCAAATCAAGCCACTGATAATTACAAGGAGATCCACTCAAGGAAATTGCTGAACAAGGAAACGAACTTGAAAATATAAAAGTCAAAAGTGAGCTTACAAGGGGGTGGCGGAATAGTAAACGACATGGGGGCCGAAAGTGAGAATTGCACAGTTGAAAAAGTGGAACAGAGTCATTTCCTTCCTGCTACAGATAGATCGAGAGAGAGATCCCCGCAGAGTTTGATACGAAGTACACACCCGCAGTTGTTATTCAAACTGGACTGATAGTGGGTTCCGTAAGTTGGGCTTCTTGGTTGTCAGTTTTGGGCTAGAAATTTATAAGTTGGGCTTGAAGTCGATATGATTTTTGAATGGGAATTTTACATATAGAGATAATTAGAGAATCTACCTTTTATAATTGGTGTTTCAATTATAACTTTTGTTTTGAAACTAATTGCAAAATCACCATCTTTAGTTGTAAATTTACCTACACTGATTTTTCTTTTTTCT
Source organism: Nyctanthes arbor-tristis (assembly GCA_963692815.1). NCBI lineage: Eukaryota > Viridiplantae > Streptophyta > Magnoliopsida > Lamiales > Oleaceae > Nyctanthes > Nyctanthes arbor-tristis. The sequence goes on from CAVNYN010282211.1 coordinate 12,820, forward strand.
TATTATAATAATTATCAGAAATTATTTTTATATTATCTAAAATTATTTTTATTTTAAACTTAAAATTAATTGATAATATATATGTATATATAATATCTCTCCAACAAAGAAGAAACCCGCATCCATCGCCCGCCCTCCTTCACGCTTGATGCCACCACTCGACGTCAGCACCACCACTCGAGATCTTGTCGGCCGCCATCACCAATCTAGATCTCAATGCACCACCGCTCTAGCTGCACCATCATCTCCGCCGCTACCACCATCATCTCCGCCACTGCCATTCGCCAACACTGCCAATCTCTACCATCACCATTCTCAACCTCTCATCAAGGATGAATCACGCAAATCCATAGAAGGTATAAGAAATGAAAAAGGACCAAGTCAAGGTAGCACAACTACAAAAGCAAAATTTGATTAAAGTGGTGGAGATTATTGGATTCCATTTTTGTTTACCATTACCATGCCTTTTTCCTATTTTTGTTATCATTACCCATTTTCAAATTTGTTTACTCCCAACCAGTGATTTTTCCCCCTCGGTTGTGAATTGGCTGCGGTTTTATCAAGGTGTGTTTTAGTAGATGTGGGATAGTGGAGTGATGGTGGTCGCAGGATGAGTGAAAGGACGACATTACTATTTGTTACCATGGCTGGTCGGTGGCAGACAGTGATCGGGCAACGAACTGATATGTTTCTATCCTTTATTATCGTACCTTTGTTACCGTGATTCTATGTGGATTTGTCAACAAGTGGTAGACTACCATTTAATATCAGAATTTGTTTTGTTACCCAGTGATTTTATGAGATCTGTTACCATGAGTTTTGTCATATTGTTACTCTGTTTTTTTTAGTAACACTATTTTACAATAGTTGTTACTATGATTTCTCCCTATGTTACCATATATCGGGGTTGTCAGCATCTTCCAGTTGCTTTTCTTTCTTTTTATTTTTTTGGGTGAATTTTTCCCTATGCTACCATTCTCGGTTTGATATTTTTCTATGTTTTATTATTTGTTATCATTTGTCGGGCTTTTTACCATCTCGTTATGAATTTTTTTAAAAGCGGTGGGGGTAACTTTGGTACCGTGTCTAGGGCTGTGCAAACGGGTTTCGGTCCCGGGTTTTTGAAGGACCAAGACCGGACCAAACATCTTCGGTTCGGTCCCGGTCTCGGTCCTAAAAATGGCAAGCCCAAACGGTTTCGGTCCCGGTTCGGGCTCGGGTAATAATTCGGTTTTTTTCGGGCTTTTCCGGGCTTGTGAAAAAAATTTTCTATAGATTTAGGAACGTAAAAACACATATAAACAAAGTTTAGAATAAACAAATAGAAGAACTTTATATGCAACAAAAGTATTAA
>CAVNYN010282211.1:14193-50068 GCA_963692815.1 Nyctanthes arbor-tristis
GGTGAATTTTTCCCTATGCTACCATTCTCGGTTTGATATTTTTTTATGTTTTATTATTTGTTATCATTTGTCGGGCTTTTTACCATCTCGTTATGAATTTTTTTAAAAGCGGTGGGGGTAACTTTGGTACCGTGTCTATAGCCTAGCGGTATCGGTAGTTAACGGTGGCCGGGACCGGACCGGACCGGACCGGTCTGGGATCGCTACCATTCTCGGTTTGATATTTTTTTATGTTTTATTATTTGTTATCATTTGTCGGGCTTTTTACCGTCCGGTTTCGGTTCGGTTCACCCGGTCCCGGTTTTTTTGCACACCCCTACCGTGTCTATAGCCTAGCGGTATCGGTAGTTAACGGTGGCTCCGAGTGAGAAGTGTTTTGGTGGCACATAACGATGACTATTTTTTTATTAGAAAAATTTATACTTTAAGTAATTATTATTATTATTATTAAAATTATAATAATTAATAAATAATTAAATTTTAATTAAAATTGGTTTAGAGTAGATTTGAAATAGAAAAGGGTGTTTTTGCAATTACTTTCAATTTGGGTGTATTTCTGAAAATACTATTAAAAGGAGTGGTTTTTATGTAAAGAACCCTTACATATAAGTAGTAACATTTGTAACAAATTAGATAAATACTCTCAATTATAACTATTTTAATCTTTGAAGTAGTTATTGAAAACAAATTATAAAAATAGTTACATTAATAATATTTTGGAAAAAATTAAAAAAAGGAAAACATTAAACAAATTACAAAAAACAAAAAATCAATGCAAATACTAAAAATAAGACTCCTAACTTAATTATCCCACATTCTCTTTCATCTCAAATTATTATCAGTTACAACCATCCTCTCTATCTCCTTAAACACCACGTTGACTTCGATACCAAGAGTAAAATCCAAGGAGGAAAAACTTTAAATAATTTCATATGAACAATCGGGGGAAGAGTATCGCATCACGTCGACTTCAATGCCATTTTTTATTTTATTATTACTATTTTTTTGGTCTCTAACCTTGTAACCGCCCATTTGTGTATATTTGTGTATAATAATCCCTAATCTGAAGGTTTCGTCTCTCCCCTGATTCTTCCTCCTTTAGATCCTGTGGTGTGAATCGAAAAGCTCCCAAGCTTGGTGGCGTTGGTAATGGTGTCGGAAATTTCTTATTTCAGGTGTAAGTACTTGCTAATGTAATGTATAATAAATTATATTGTAACATAGTAAATTACACGGATTAAAAAAAGAATGACACAATATATCAACAATACATCATAAACGATGAAACAATATAAGGTGTAATAAATTATAAGGTAATGTATAGTGTAAGCATCCACATTTAATTTAATCCGGCCATCAATTGGCCTTTGCCAGCGTATGACATCCGTAGCTACTGCTATGCTACTCCTAGGAAGAGAAAGTCGAGCATCACGTCATTGGCTAAGCAAAAGAATAACCAAGGAAAGAACTTTGTGAGGCAAAAGAGACTTGCTTTGCCAAACGACTTCATTTTGGTTATGCCAAAAAGCCCAACAAATCATAGAAATATTGTCCCTATCCGGCTGATCGCCACGGCCAAACAAAATTAGCAATCAATCCTTAAAATCTGAAGCAACAATAGGCTAAAAACCGATTGAAGAGGCTGTCCAAACACGGCGAGCAAAGACACACTCCAGAAGAAAATGCAAGGTGGTTTCAATCCCTACAAGACACACTGGATACTGGCTCCCAACATCAATTCTCTTCGCGCCATGTTGATCTAAAGTAGGGAGAATACCCGACGATGCCCTCCAAAGGAGGTTTTTGACTTTAGGCGGCACTTGTAGTTCCCAAATAAATTTCCACGGTTGACTAACAGAAGGAATGTTGTCTCTCTGAAGTCCATCCTGAGCCAACCGATATCCATTTCTAACTGTATATAGTCCCTTGGTCTCAGGCATCCAAAATAACTTATCATTTGATCTATTACTTCCAAGGGCACTTGCAAGACTAGGAATTGGTCTCTAGAGTTAAATAGGTCCTCAATGATCTCCATGTCCTATCCCTGAACATCATGCAAATTTACTGTAATGATCTCTCTGTCAAGAATCAAAGGAGTAGAAACATAACCATTGGCATCATCAAGAAGCCACAGTTCCCTCCACAACCTCACGGTTCCACCTCTTCCAATCCTAAATCGAACGCCTTTCCTTAGAAGAGGCTGGCTTGCTATCATACTCCTCCAAATAAAGCTAGGATTGTAGCCAGTCTTAGCTTGAAGAAAATCTATACGAGGAAAGTATCAAGCTTTAAAAACCTTCGTGACAAGAGAATTGGGCTCAACCAAAAATTTCCAGCCTTGTTTCCCTTGAAGGGCCAAGTTCATCTCATGCGGCTGTTTCATGCCCCCATGATTTTTAGGATAACAGAGCCTTTCCCATCACATCCAAGATGTCCCCCAAACGGCTCTTTTATTGCCTCGCTACCAAAAGCATTCATAGACAGTTCCATTTCCATGCACAGATCATTGGAGAGTAGAAACAAGCTCATAGCATGGTTAGGAAGCGTCTGAGCTATTGATTTTAGCAAAATCTTCTTTCCTGCTCATGACAGGTATTTCTCCTTCCAACCGTTCAAACTTTGCCAAACTCTGTGTCCTTGACGAAGGATAGAATTTCCTTCTTTTTCCTACCCAGTAAAGAAGGCAAGCCAAGATAAAATTCGTGACCACTTGCTACTCCCACACCCAGAGAAGTACAAATAGCAGATCGACGGGTCACTAGGAACATTAGTGCTGAAAGAGAGGATGGACGTCTGAAAATTAATCGATTGACCATACTCTACCTCATATGCATGCAATACCTTCCTAATAATCCCAACCTATTGTATGTTAGCTCTGAAGAAAAAAAGACTATCATCTACGAAGAATAAGTGGGAGATTGAAGGTGCATCTCTGACCACCTTGCAACCATAAATCAGCCCTGACTCCGCCTTTTGTCTTAACATATTAGAGAGACCCTCTGCACACAGAGTAAAAAGATAGGGCGACAGTGGGCAACCCTATTGAGCCCTCTATTAGGAATAATAGACCCCACTTCACAACCATTGTGCAATATATAATATTTAACTATTGAGATACACATAAGAGCAAGGTCGATCCATCTCCTTCAGAACCCCATACGGACCATAACCGGTTTAGGAAAACCCCATTCAAGCCTATCATAAGCCTTACTAATATCAATCTTAAGGGTAGCATACCCCTCCTTGCCTTGGGTTTTCCGCTTAAGATAGTGCATAGACTCAAAAGCTATCAAGATATTATCAGTGATAAGGCAACTAGGAACGAAAGCACACTGGGTTTCAAACACAATCGATGGAAAAATATTCTTCAACTTGTTTGCAAGTACTTTAGCAATAACTTTATACACCACAGTACAAAAGGAGATAGGCTGAAGATCGTTCATAGATTCAAGAATTTGCTTTTTAGGGATAAGAACAATAGCTGTTACATTCAAATCATTAGGAATACAACAATTATTCAATGTATGCAAGCAAGTAGCTGTAACATCAGGACTAACAGTACTCCAAAAGTGTTGAAAGAATTTAGGATTCATATCATCAAGACCAGATGACTTGTCCCGATGCATCTGGAAAAGAGCAGGCCACTTTCTTAGCCGAGAAATGGGCCATCAACTGGTCATTATGCTCCACTATAATGTCCGCTTCCATATGTTGTGAGATGAAGCTCAGTGTGTCCTGATTTCGGCCAAAAGAGAATAGACCATGAAAGTAACTCAACATATAATCATGAAGCTCAGTACCAGAGGAGAGCCAAGTGCCATGAGTGTCTTTAAGCTGAGAAAACCCATTATGCTTTCACCGAGGAGACGCTGCTGCATGAAAAAACTTTAAGTTCCTCTCCCCTAATGAGGCCAGAATTGTTTCGCCCGTTGCTCCTAAAATACCTCTTGCCTCCGCAAAGTATCATAATATTCCTACCTAACCAGCTCGAATGTACCCACAGAAGCTGCATCACGGCGAGTCTGGACTACGGTCATAATATCTTTACAATGTTTAATTTTTCTTTTGAAGTCAAGGTTCAAAGTAGAACTTCAATCCTGAAGATGTTTCCCACAGGCCGTAAGTCTTTGATGCAAATAATGAGAATGATGTCTCTCTCAACTACCATGAACTACCTCTTTACATTCTGATTCATTCAAACTGAAACTTCCTCAGTTGTGTAATAAAAAACCGGGCTGTTGCTGCAAACAAATGAAAGAGTGGTCTAAAGTGAAGAGCTCCAGATTTCGAACAGGAGCTTCACCTAAAAAAGAGGACCATGATGGGGGAAGCAACCGCTCTATCAAGACACTGTTCAATCTAATTATTAGTCTCTCACCCCCTAAAACAAGTAAATTGATTGCCTAACACACCCAGATCATACAAATCACAAGCAAGCAATGCCTCCCAAAAGCCATTAATGAAACGATTAGGGTGACTAAGCCGACCAAATTTTTCATTATGCTCGAATATCATTAAAGTCCCCCATAAAAACCCAAGGTAGACCTGATGCGTATGACAAAGATCTTAGCAGGTTCCAACTCTCATGTCTACGTTTATGATCTGAAATGCCATAATAGCCAGTTAAACGTCATTTAGGCTGAGCTGTAATAGTAACTTCAACATCAACATAAAAACATGAATTACCTAAGAGTGTGGCCATAGATTTAGTTCTCCATATGAGAGCCAAGCCCCTACTGTGACCCATACAATCGACAACTATAAGACCTTCATAATGCAACAAAATCTTTATTTGCTCCAAACGAGAATTACAAGCAATAGTTTCAATCAAAAAAATAAAATCAGGCTTATTATCACGTACGAGGTCCACAAGGACCAGAACTGCTTATAGGTTGCCAAGTCTATAGTAGTTCCAACTCAAGACACTCATGGATTTTAGTGGGCCTGGCTAATAGGTCCTACTGCTGGTCCCCTTTTTAATCAAAAATTACATCATTAGTAGTGTTGCAGTTGAGCATCCCAAGTGAAGTCTCTACTAAGTCTCCCTCCACCCGATGCCACTAAGGCCACTCCATCATGACTACCTTCTATCCCAGCCATTCTCTTTCCTTTAGCCAAGTCAACAGCAATAGCCACCGCTTGATTTGAAGCCCCCACATTTGTTTTATTCCCTCGATTCGAAAAGGATTCATCCGAGCCAGTCACCAGATCATCCTTATCCCGCTGCATGCTAGAGTTGCCGAAGCTAGTACCCTCTCCCCTTAACCACTGCTCACCAAAATTGAGCTGATGTTGGTGTGCATGTAACCAAGGCCCATACGGGCGTATGACATCCCTATCCAGATTCTTAAACACCTTGCCACAGAATTTTTCTGAATACATGAGCTTACCACATATAAAGTAAAAGGTTGGGAATCGTTCATATATGAAATTCACCCATATCCAATCCCCTCCAGCCTTTTTTAGTTTCATCTTCCTCTTGAGTGCAAGGCGGAGGTCTATCAAAACCTGAATTCGAACGTAGTTCTTCCATTCCCTGGTAAAGTTTTTGTCATCCGACGCCACAAAATTTTCGAGGTTATCTCCGATATTTCTAACAACATGTTCGGACATGAACTTGATCGGGAGATCATGTATTTGAACCCAAAAACCCACATGATTAAGTTCTACCCTAGATCGATTACCATCAGCCTCCAATTGCCGAAGAATAAGGACATGTCGGTCAAAGGTCCATAGACCATCGTTGAAAACCCGATTCATATCTAATTTGTGAAAAAATTGCAACATAAACAACGATGTCGTGACCTCCTTGAAACAAAGCCTTTTCACTGGACGACAATTGACGCCAAGGTGTTTTTCATAGCCGCCACGTTGGTGGATCTGTCAATCTCAAAAACTCCCTACCAAGGAGAACCACAAACCCTCATTCATCACTGTAACTTCCTCATCGCCACCAAAGTCTAAGCCTTCTTCCTCCTCCTCCAAGGTTGACGCAAGCATCTTCCAGCGACATGATGATTACGAGATGGAAAAAGCTTAAAGATTTGAGATAAAAAGAAGCAAACCTTAGCCGACTTTCAAGAGAGCAAGAAAACCTTAACTTGCTAGAGAGCAAGATAAACCCTAACTTGCTAGAGAGCAAGATAAACCCTAAGACTACTAATAAGTGGAGACTACTTTTCAGATTCGTTAATATATCCTCAAATAATGACATTTCAGATTTGGTCGGAGCACGGAGACTGCTTTTCTAAACGGTGATTTAGATGAAGAAATATACATGGAGCAACCTAAATGTTTTAAAGTTAAATGACAAGAGCAGAACGTTTGTAAACTTAAGAAATCTTTATATGGGTTAAAGCAAACTCCTAAACAATAGCATGAGAAATTTAATGAAGTTATTTTGGATTATGGGTTTAGGATAAATGAGCATGACAAGTGTGAATACAGTAAAGTGGATAGCAATGAGCATATGAGTCTTTGTTTGTATGCTGATGATATAGTAATATTTGGGACAAACTTAGGTCTTATAAGCAATGTTAAGAAATATTTATCAAACAATTTCAAAATTAAAAAACATGGAAGAAGCTAATGTAATTTTGGGAATAAAGTTGAGGAAAACACCAAAAGAGATTTCATTAGATCAATCTAGTGCTATTGAAAAGATGTTGAGAAAATTTGGGTACTATGATTCCAAGCCCGTATCTACTCCTTATGACTCAAGTGTGAACTTAAAGAAAAATTTGAGTTAACCTATTTTACAGTTAAAATATTCTCAAATTATTGGGTCATTGTTATAGATATCAAATAGGACTAGGCCTGATATTGCATTTGCTGTTTAGAGACTTAGTAGGTATACTAATAATCCAAACAAAGAACATTGGAATGCATTGGAGAGAACACTTAAATATCTTCAAGGTACTTTAGAATATTCACTAAGGTATAAAGATTTTCGCAATGTGATTGAAGGATATAGCGATACAGACTGGATAACAGATAGTGTGGATATTAAGTCTAACATAGGATATGTATTTATGTTAGGTGGTGCAGCTCTATCTTGGGGTTCTAAAAGACAAACTGCTATATCAAGGAGCACGTTAAAGTCAGAGTTGATAGCGCTTGATACAACTTGTACTAATGGTAAATGGCTTAGAGATTTCCTACTAGATATACCTTTATTGAGCAAGCTATTTCCAATGATATCTATACATTGTGATTATAAAGCACTAATTGAACTTGGGAATCAATCTCACTCAAATAAGAAGATAAATCGACATATTCAAGCAAGATATAAATCTGTGAAAGCATTACTTAAAAAACAATGTGATTTCTTTAAACTTTGTGAGATCGGAAAAGAATCTGGCAGATAATTTAACTAAAGCTTTACCCAAAAAGGGTATTGAAGAATCATCGAGAGGGATAGGTTTAAGCCCATAAGGAAGTCACCAACGGGAGTAACCCAACCGTCATGATTGGAGATCCTATGAAAAAGGTTCAATAGGTAGGAACAACTTGAACTGTGTGACTTGTAATAATATGACATTCTTTGTACTCATCCCTATGGTGATAGTGATATAATATTGTGACGTTAGGATGAATGAGTAACGAGACAGGAATTCTCGCAAGGTACGGGTCACATGTACCATTGGAGGACTCACCTATCTAAGAGTCACCATAAAGCCATGGCTATGAGATTGGGCTATTCTCTGAAGACTCTTACTAGAATCAAGATAAGGGCTCATGGCCATTAATAGCACTGCCCGCTAAGAATTTGAGCGTGAATCGATACTATGCGTGAGAGAATTAAAGTTTGGTTAAAAAACCTAATTCAAGGCTTAGTCCATTCACTACAAGAAACAAGAGCTATAACGGCGATATTTTACGACGACGACAGATGTCGTTGCTATAACATTGGCTACAGTAGCTATTTTAAGTCGCCGCAGCAGTCATTACCCTATACCGGCGACATTATAATGTCATTGTTGTAGGACGTATCTATAGAGATGACAAGTGATGTCGCCGCTGTATAGTGGCATCTATAAAGGTGACGTGTAAAAGTCGTCGTTATATTTCTTGATCTAAAATGATGACCCATAAATATAGTCTTTATATGATTAGCGGGAAAATTTTCCGCGTTTGTTCTTGTATTTAGTGATAGAAAATTGTTGTTATAGGGAATATATTTGTCGCTATAGTTATAATAATCTATATAATATATATTATAAAAGCAAGATAATAACCAAAAGTCAAGCTAGTTCAGTTGGTGAAGCACCATGTCTTTGCATTTAAGGTGCTGGGTTCGACTCCTCACATAGGCAAATAATATTTAATTAAAAATGGATGGAAAATGACCGGGCTATGGGGCAGGGTGGGAGGGCTGGGGTGGGGTGGGTGGTAGGGGTAGGAGTTTGGGTCGGGCTAAATAGTGGCGGGTTGGGTTAATTTTTTTTTAATGACCGAAACCCATCGACCATACAGCCGCGACTGTGTCGCCTTTATTGGGTGGCTCCTAGATTACGGCGACACAAATTGCCGCTATGGATGTACTACCAAGAGTATTTAACCGCGATGTTCACAGGCGACTTTGTCGTTGCTATCACACATTTGCAGCGACATATACATATTTTGCGACGACGCGAGTTGGGGCTATTGAGCTTATTCCTTGTAGTAATTATGGTTCTCTTAAATGGAAGCTGTCATCACTAAGTAAGGTTCAAGTCATAAGACAACTATGCCTATTGCACAGTAAAGTATTGCCATTATATATCTTATTTTATTTTGATGTTTTAAAGTTTGTGGGGGATTGTTTTAACTTACATTTTATAAAACTTTAAAACATTTTATTTCATTTTAATTTCGTATTTAATCCACTTGTAACCTTCACTCCAAGAATTTAAATTCATTATCATCATCATTCATGCGGGGGTTGATTTTAGCATTATAAATAGAAGCTTATTTTTATTGTTTGAGATACACAAAAAAACCAAGAAATACTCCCTAAGAAATTCTCCACAAATATAATATGAGCAATGCTAGAGGGATATGAAAATGAGACATTATTAGGTGACATTATCATGTGGCACACATTCATTAGGTGATGATTACATGTCTACTTTTTCATCATCCAATACAAGTGTGCCACATAAAAATGTCACCTGATAATGTCCCATTTTCATGTCCCCTAGAATTTTTCATATAATAATGTCACCTGATATTGTTTTACTAATTATGTCACAATTTTAAATATTTTTCGTCTTTACTGAAAAAGACATGAATGAATGAATGAATTAAATGACTTTAATAACCATTAAAAAAAAAAAACTACACTCTTAGGTACACCATAAAATAAAAAACTTAACACATTCACTACAAATAGAGTACTTCTATGAGACATGTTTATCTGACATGAATGATTGACATGTGTTAGTTGACAAGTATAAGTTGGCTGTTTACATGCAATTAGTGGATTTGAAGGTCGACAATCATCCAATATGTGATTGATAAATAAACATGTCATTTTTTATGTCAGATAAACATGCCTCCTTAGTATTATTGCTACAAATATGAACCCTTACTCATGTGTTTACAACCCACCACAATTGAGAATCTTAAAAGTTTCTTTAATTTGAAATTAAGGAAAAATAACGCAATGGCGGATGAAAACACGAATGCCATTGAAGTTTAAAACCGATATTCAATGCTATTTGTGTACATGCATGAATGTTAAGGTAGAATTTTCTTACTTCTCTTCTAAATTTGAATCGAACATCCATTGCATAATATATAAAAATTTTGGGATTACGATATATAGCAAATAACCTTCTAGTCTCCTAATTAGGTATTAATAGGAGATTATTTTAATTTTCTTTTTTTATGGATTTTTTTCCGTCTTATTGTTTCCACACAGTGCAAAACGAGAGATGTGGTGGTACTTGGTAGTATTTCCTATTTAATTGGCAAGATGTGGTTACCCTTGCCGGTGTATGAATTGCCCGTACGGGTCATAATTTTTAAAAACCAACCCAAATCACAAAAACCAACCCGCTATGGATTGGGTTGGTTTGGTTTCCCAATCCAATTGTTTGGGTTGGTTTAAAAAATGGGAAATTTAGATCTGACACCCTGTATTTTTCTATAAATTTCATATCTACCTTAGGTTTGTTTATTTTGCAGATTTACACATAACAATTGCATTTTTGCACCCTTTATTTAAGGGAAATTTTTACTATTTATATATTCTGATTGGTTTTATTGAATTATTTAATATATTAAAATCATTATCTGAACATTATCTTAAGGGTCCTTTTGAAATTATTATGTAATATTCCATGATCACGTGGTTGATATCTTTTGGTATATTTTTGAATTTAAAATTTATGCATGTTTGTTTATCATGACTTAATATCCTTTTTTCCCCTTTAGTTACATATTTTATTCATTTAATTGATCATTTATTATTAATTAAATAATTAGACTAATAAATAAACTAGATATCATGTTACTATACAAAGAAGAAATTTTCTCCCGTACTTGTTTAGGGATCCAACTCCTTGGCTGGGGCTAACCGGCTAAGGATGTGGTTGTTTGTTTTTATGATTGGTAGATGCGTAACAATGCTACGTGGGTGTGATACGACAGGAACATGATACGTTATGTTGACGGGGTAGTTGATATGTTCTGCAAACATGGTACGTGCGTAATATGATACGTTATGTTGAGAATTCACATTGCTCATTCTAATCAATCATAAGTGTCTTTTGGAATTGTAATACCTTTCTCGTCTTTGCTCCGGTGTTAGTCCATTGTCTTTGCCATGCTTAGGCTTGTCTTTAATTAGCCCTGGCCTGAGCTCTCTCACGATCACGATCTCTCTAATTACCCCGTTAGTTTAAGTTCTTTTTTTTTTATTTAAATGTAATGTACAACTCTTTCATTGCCTTTCTTTCTGGTTGGGAACTTAGCATTTGTAACTTAAAACATTCCATCTTGTAAATAGAGAAGGCAGACAGAAACAGAATTTCATTTCTTCATGACTGCCCAAATTAGATGTAAGTCACTGACCGTGATATCGCATTTGCACTAATCTATTATCTATATGAGATCTATCTATAACTGTGTTTTGTGAAATCAACAAGTACATGTATAAAATAAGGGAAATACGAGCTAAATATAATTGTGTTTTGTGAAATCAATGTGTATACGTATAAAAGGAAGGAAATACGAACTAATTGTCCTGCACAGTTGGTTGCGAAGACGACAAGATAGAGCTCGAGTTTTCATCAATGGAGGTGGTTGCAAAAGGCTTGATAGAATATTGTAGTATTCTGGTGCCTCACTGATGGTTGCAAAGACGGCAAGATAGAGCTCGAGTTTTCATCAATGGAGGTGGTTGTAAAAGGCTTGATAGAAGATTGTAGCACTTCTGGTCCCTCGCTAGCAATTCGCTTACTCAATGCGTCACAATTACTGATTACCTCAGTCAGTCTTCCTTTTAACTCCCGCGTTCCACTTGAAGCGCATGGACTTATGAAAGATGACGAGAGGTTGATTTCATTACTGAGACCGCGTAGTTGAATTGCTGAAGAAGCTTAACGGCCAAAGCATCTGCAACTTCAATTCTGTTTTCAACCTCTTCCTTTTTGCGAATGATATTTTGGGCCCTCTTCTGTTGCCACTCACGATAAATAGCAAAGAGCTCCACTAGAACATTAGGGTCTACAATACCAAAAGTAGAGCTAGAAGATGGTTTCTTAACCAAAATGTCTGTCAAGCTACTCTTCATCGGCAATGAAGTCAGTATCCGCGTTGTCTATTCACAAAATGTTAATCATAAACAAAATCAAATTTTGATGGACTGAAGCTGCTCCAAGATGGGGCCAACGCCTGGTGTACGCTCGGAATCAAATTTCAACGTTGATGTAATTACTCTCAGAATTGGAAATTATGAGTCTATCTTAATAGCCATATATATACATGGTTTGGTATTATCAAGAGTGGGATTCTATCTGATTTGAATCACATGAACAATATCCTATGAAATCTGGAGAGATACTCAATTGTTTTAGTTTTGGGGCTATTTGTGATTTGGGAGATCTTTCCTTTTCCTTTTTTTTTTAATTTTCCATTTATTTTATTCTCATATCTACATTGATGTATTTTTGCGAAGTTTGTGTGTATTTCTGCTATTTTGTAGATCACATGTCTAGATTTGATGTGGCTGTCAATTTTAGACCTAATTATCTAAAGCACCCTTAAAACATTTACTGATTTTAGTTAATTGTTAGGTTAGGTTGGGTTGGGTTGGGGCGGGTTGAGTAAATCTATTTAGATCCAATTCAATCCGCTTCTTGTATGGTGCTAAACCACATTCCTCTTTCTTGTACTACTATCAATAGTGCCTCCACCCATTTGCAACATGCCTTGCTACATGAAAACTTTCCTTTATAATTATTTATTTTTATTTTTTGCTTTTTTTTCTAATTATTGTTTTCCCACTGGCCACATGTGCAAATTGATTACTTTCGAACTCAAAGTTGTTCAAAGTTATAATTTTTTAATAACGAGCTGAAGATTGATGATGTGCGAAATTAAAGTTTAAGTCATCTAATTTTGTTGGACAATTTTTTTATCTATCTATTTATCTATATTTTATAGTTTTGGTTTCTTTTGGTCTTTACTTGATTTTGGCAATTTTTTTAGGGTACTTCGCAGGAGAGATTATTAATTTTATTTTAGTTCTTTTTCATCTCTCTCCCTTCTTACTTTACAGTGGTGTAAAGTTTTGCTTATTTTTATTATTGAGTCATTATTATTATTTTTTTGGTATTGAGTCATGAAATTACTTATATTGATTCATTATTATAACATAACATTGCTACATATATTTGATTTGCCTCAAATCATTAAAGAAAGTACAATTAAAAAAAAATCATTATATAACACATTAGGTATATATACTTGATCCATGTCAAACCTAAAAAAGACAACATTTTAATTAAATGTGATTTTTCTATATGTGGCTTTTTAGATTTCATACGCATGTGACTTTTTATTAAATTGTAACACAAAGATAACTTTTTTACCTAAAAAACTAACGTGCTAATAACTAAAAAATTGTGCAATGAAAAGAAAATATATTAATAATTTATGAAATGAAATTATTAAAAAGACACCCTTCTAGTTGACCCACCGGTTGATGCACTGTTTCGCACTATATTTTCATCGTTTCGTCTCGAACAAACCTTTTGAAGTATTTTTCAAAACTTGTCTTTAATTTAAGGACATTTATATGTTATGATCACAAATAAAAAGAGAAAAACCGACCCAAACCACCCCAAACAAACTTGAAGCGGTTTGGGTTGGGTTAGTTTCCTATAAATAGATCGATGGGTTGGGTTGGACCATCAACATGTAAAACCAAATGAAAATGGTTTGGGTTGGTTTTGTCCCAAAACTAACCCAACTCAGTCCATTGCCAGCCCTATTTGCGTGCTACTTGGATACTATAATGGCACTTCCTGGAGATTTTTTGAAAATTTTAATATATACATATAGGGTTTTGTCAGTAAAAGTAGCAACCACATATATTTTTAAGAGACATGGCAAAAAAGGCAGATTACAAAACACCAAGACACCAAGACATCATGATATAATTTAGGGCTAATTACACCTAGTGTCCCCAACATTTTAGCTTTTTATCGATTACGTCCATAATCTTTAATTTTGCCTTTTTACGTCCCTAACCTTTAGTGAAATCCCATTTTTCGTCCCTGGAAATGGAAAACGTCAATTTCATTAGTTACTGGTAGGGGTATTTTAGGCAAAACAAAAAAAACAAATATTTTAACATATTTTAATTAAAAATTTGAAAAAAAAGGAAAACAAAAAGGGTGGGAGGGGGACTCCCCCCCACCCAAAAACAAGCTGCCGGAATGGCAGCCATTTCGGCAGCAAAGAAGGGGGGACTCCCCCCTTCTGTTGCCAGAAATGGCAGCTGGAGCTGCCATTTCGATAGCAAAGAAGGAGGCAGCCATTCCGGCTGCCATTTCTGGCAACAGAAGGGGGAGTCCCCCCTTCTTTGTTGCCAGAAATGGCAGCCATTCTGGCTGTTTGGGGGGAGCCCGCCTTTGCTGCAGAATGGCTGCCATTTCTGGTACCGGCTGCCATTCCTGCAGCAAAAGGGGGGGAACTTCCCAGCAAAGAAGGGGGGACTCCCCCCCAAGCTGCCCGGAATGCCAGCCGGAAATGGCTGCCATAGCTTGGTTTTGGGTGGGGGGAATCCTCCTCCCACCCTTTTTGTTTTCCTTTTTTTTTTCAATTTTTTTAATTAAAATATGTTAAAATATTTGTTTTTTTCGTTTTGCCTAAAATACCCCGGTCATTAAAGGATGAAATTGGTGTTTTCCATCTCCAGGGACTAGAAATGGGATTTCACTAAAGGTTAGGGACGTAAAAATGAAAAATTAAAGGTTAGGGACGTAATCGATGAAAAGCTGAAAGGTTGGGGACGCTAGGTGTAATTTACCCTATAATTTATTATCCAAAAAAGGGGAAAAAAAGTCATGCAATTTAACAAGTGAGAAAAGAAAAGAAGATGCTTTTAATTTTATGAGATTTCATTATTAATAAAGACCATGAGATAATCTTGGGGAAACAAGAACTTGAAGCGGGCTGGCTTTCATATTTGTTAATCCAGAGCTCACACTCAAATCAACCAACTCATTGTCGGGAGTTGATAGTTGAAATGCGTGCAACAAATTAGCCAACACCAAGTGTAACATGTGAACAGCAAAACTTACGCCAGGGCAAATTCTCCGACCAGCTTCAAATGGGATCAATTCAAAATTCTTCACGTCGAAATCCCTATTAGTCATGATGAATCTCTCAGGCCTGAACTCTAACGGGTTGGACCATACATGAGGGTCTCTATGCATCTTCCAAAGGTTTAAAATGAGCCTCGTGCCTTTGGCAATATGGTAATCGCCTAATTTGCAGTCTTCAGTGAACTCTCTCGGACTACCCAAGAGACCGGCGGGGTATAATCGGAGTGTCTCTTTGACAATGGCTTGTCTATAGATTAGTTTGTTGATATCTGATTCAACCACTCGTCTTTCGTCGCCGACGTTGATGTCCAACTCTTGTTGAGCCTTTTTGAGTACGTGAGGGTTGTTTAGTAATAGAGATAATGTCCACACTAGCATAACCGTAGTTGTGTCAACTCCCCCGGCAATAGACCCTACATTAAATGTTACCATCAAAATAAGTAACTTGCTTATAATTAGTTTAAATTACGTAAGAGATTAAAGTAATAATAATATGAATGCTTTTGGATATTGTTTAATTAGTTAATTATTACTCAATAGCCATTATTTTATGCATCACATATAGTTCTTGAATGCATTTGGATTGGTGGATTTTTCCCCCTATGCATGATTGAGTATGTGAGGGTTGTTTAGTAATAGAGATAATGTCCACACTAGCATAACCGTAGTTTTGTCACCTCCCCCGGCAATTATACCCTACATTAAATGTTACCATCAAAATAAGTAACTCGTTTATAATAATTAGTTTAAATGACGTAAGAAATTAAAGTAATAATAATATGAATGATTTTGGAAGTTTAATTAGTTAATTATTACTCAATTGCAATTATTTTATCTATCACATAGTTCTTGAATGCATTTGGATTGTTGGATTTTTTTTTTCCCGACGCATGATTAAAGTATGTTGCCTAAATTAACATTTTTACACTCAATTCTCACACATTTTGGTTAATCTACCGTTCTAGCTTAAAAGAATTAAGGACTAAAATCCACTCAAATATTAGCTAAAATAAAAAATAATTAAAGAAATATATTAGAAAAATCAAATTACATGATTTTGTTGCATTCAAAAATCAACTAAAATTGGTGAATTTATTTTCATTTTAGTTCAAATTAAAGGAAAATTTTATTCTTCTTAATTCAAATAGAGTTTGCATAAATATGAGATTTATATCGGTAAAAATGTCAGATTTGAAAGGTCAATAACATAAAACGCCAGAAAGACGGATTCATCAAATAATAAAAAAATATTATAAAACCAAGAAAAATAGTAACTTATAATTACCAGGCATGTTGATTTGATGATGGTAGCAGGATCATAATCTTGAAGTTGGGTTGTGCCTTCTACAGCAGAAAGCATCTCATCAATGAAATCCTGCTTGCTATTATTATTAGAATAACTGGCCTTCTTTTTGTGCTCTTCCAACCATTTATCCACTATTTTATTCATTTCTTTTCAAGTTTCTTTCATTCTTTTCTCATATCCACCTAAGTCCAACCACCCAAGAAAAGGAATAGTGTCAGCAGCCACAAAAAGTCCAGCCAAATGAAAAAATTTCCTCAACACTTTTTGGCAGTGTCTGCCCTCTATTTTATCCTCAGTATCAGCACTTGCACCAAAATATCTCTTCCCAGCAACCATTCTAAGAACAATATTCAAGTTTAAGTCCCCAAACCACTGCTTCATGTCCACCAAAACTCGGCCCGACTGATCATCATCTTTCTTCGCGTTCCAAAAGGTGTAAAGCTCTTTAATGGATACCTCTGCCTCTGAAATGCGTACGTGTTTTAAAAGCTCCATGCTGTGGAGGGAGAACAGCTCGACCGCGATTAGTTTGCGTATTTCGCGCCAATATGAACCATAAGGGGAGAATGCAAACATGGCAAAGTTATAGCCCATATGTTTGGCTGCAAGAAATTTTGGACGTGAAGATACAGCCACATCCCATGTGGTGAACAATTCTTTAGCCAATTCCCAGCTGCTCACCACTAGGGTTTTGTGTACGCCGAGCCGAATTGTAAAAATTGGTCCACACTTGTCAGCCATGGCCGCCAAAGTGACATGGGGAAGCCGGGAACCGCCTCCTATGAGGTGGAGGTGGCCTATGATTGGCCATGCGCCGCCAGCCTCTAGCGGTGCATTTTTTCCGTTTACTTTAGACTTAAAGGTCCTCAAGTGCAAGATTAAAAGCAAGGCAAATATTGTGGATATGAAGAAGAACAGGGTTGGTGGAGTGATTTCCATGGCTTGAGAGGATTAATATGTTTCTTAATCGATGATGTTAATTATATAGAGTGAGGTAGCCAATCATTTTTATTTTAAACTAGAATTTAAGGGTCCGTTTGGCACCGGTTATAATTTTTTGTATCATAATTTGCAATGATTGGTAAATGATTATTCCATTCAAAATGACAAAAATTTACACATGTTGCTCTCTGGCAGGAAAAAATTTGGATTTGGAAAGCCTTTCTTTGAATTGCTGGGAAAGACTTGTTTGAATTGTAGGGGCCCACCATTTGAATTGCTTTTCTGACCGGAGTGAATACACAATCGGACACGTAAGGAGCAAAAAAATATAAAAGAAGGAATTTGTCAAATCATGTCTTGTTTTTATCAGAATAAAATAATGTTGATTATAACAAACCTTGTTATAACTGAAAACAAATAGGCCCTAAGTTAATTAAACAAATTACATTCACACATAAAATGAGATCCAAATATACTACATACACAAATCTCCACTATTTATCCTCATAAAGTTATATCTTTCAATTTATAAAAAGCTAGTATTGGCTTTCTAACATGCATTATAAATAGGATGTTGATCACTCAAATCAATAATACACTACAGGTTTGATATTATAAATTATTGTATTGTACTATTAAGTATGTACATACTATATCTAAAAATGATCTAATACAAGACTTCTGACATCATAATGTCTGAAAATGATATACCATGTCCCCCAAAAGAATAAAAAGGTTAACTTATACATTGTCAAAAAAAAAAAAAAAAAAAAAATTTAAGTTTGAAAATCTTCTTTCTATTATAGTTTTTCATTTACTTATGGTTAATTGGCACTATCTAATCTAATCCTACAATCTTTCACCTTGTTGGCTAATTTAATTCAAACATTTCAAACTTGAAAATTCAAATATCAAATCTCCTCTTTTTTGTGTAATTTAACCTTTTTAACTTAGAAAGACTATAATACCCTTATATTTTGATTGAACTAAAAAAATTAGTAAATAAGAAATAGATAAAAAAAAGAACATTAAAAAAAACATATTTTGGTTATATTAGAAAAAAATCAACCAATGAGAATTTATGGATGATATGGGGCCGAATTGATTTGCTTTGCAATCTGTCTAAAGCAATATGGGTGGACTGATCAAATGTTGATCCATTTATTATATCTTTTCATTTTTAAATAATTTTCTTTTTTATTCTACCTTTTTATTACTTTTAATTAAACAATCAAGGCAAACTCTTAAAGTCTGTCCTGTTCTGTAGGGTTGCGTATCAGGAAAATACTCCTAACTTCTCCATTCAAGAAGGTCCCCATCAAGTTCAAGGCAAATTGGGTGTTTTTTTGTATCATTAAATATATATGATACAATTTTATAGTATTTCAGGCAAAAATGATTAAAATCTAAGAATTGTGAGTGTCGGTTTATTTATTTTTATTTGTTTGTTAAAGTTAATCAAAATTTTGGGGGTTTTTTTTTCAGGTAAAAAGAGTTATAAGACATTGCAAAGCCGGTGAGATTGGTAGTGAAATTGCTAAGTTTGCAAAGTTAGGGTTAGATTGCGCCAATTAACCATTTGCTTATCATTACGTTTTCTTCTTTTTGAGCATAATAATGCATGGACAATTGGACATCCTAAAAAATTAAAAAATTTGCTATAATTTTTCTAAAGACAGTGGATTATATAATTTTAGATAGATGGATGATTGTATAACGTGGAGGGAGTACATTGTTTTTCCGTATATACATATTATTATAGAAACCATATGAATAACAAGTATTAAACGTGATCCTTGAGTAAGCATGCACATATCTCAAAAAATGAATGCCATAATATATAATATGCAACAAATAGGACGTAATTAAGAGATTTCTTGTCTTTCTTTATTTTGTTTTTTATAACGTCGTTCCTTTCAGAGATCTTCAGTTTTTGGGAAAACAATTAAATTAAACTTTGAAAAGAGAATTGAGTTGAAGCTATATATTCAAGGCGAAGTCTGCCATTGCTTTTAATATTGGTCATTGCTTAGCAAACTTGAGAGCAAAAGAAATAAAAGGGGAAAAAAAGAAAAAATGAAAAATCTCAATCCGACTTTTAATTAAAATTAGATTTGATGCAACAGCAAAAATCTTAATTTCTATATTGAAAAAAATAAAATAAAAAGGAGAACTGGAAAAAGAGGAAGACTCAAATGATGAAAATTTCAATAATAAATAAAAGAAAATTCGTTCAAACATCGGTTTCATAATTCTATTATATTATACTATATTTTTTTTTTTATTTTTTCAAGGAATGAGATTAGTTTTCATTAGAGGAAACATCATAGGGTACGTCCAAGTTCAAAGTCGAAAGAAGCCAATTTGGAACATAATGAAAGAAACAAGGGCTAGTATGGCCTTTACCTCGTCTTGACTCTTGCTAAGGTTTGGGCCACCATATTGCCTCTTCTTCTAATGTGATGCACTCTAAAACCCGGCAATCCTTTCAAAAGCTCCTCGTAATCATATGATAAGTCCAAATTCTATGTTGTCTTCCTCTCTAGCTAAGGCATCAACACCCCCAGAACTGGCCCTGGGCCTAAGAACTATAAGCAGCCGCTTAGGGCCTCCAAAAAGGCTCCAGAAAGCCCACGTTTCATTTTTTTTTGAGACATGAAAGGCCCAATAACTTGTAAGCCCATATAATCTTGTGCACAAAACGATCGTCTCTTTTGTTGAATCACATAAGACAGCGTGCAAAGTGAATTGAAGACACGATTTGAACGTTCCTCAAAAAAATCAAATGGCTTCTCATCTTCTCCAATCAAGCAAGTGAGCAACCATGTTGAATGTAAAAGTAAAACCCCCTTTTTTCTCATTATTTTGTTATCACAAACCACAGTCCGATTTTTTCTTTACTCTCATGAACTTGAACCTGAGCAATCCAACTCCGGCAAGGCTGAATCATTGCTTCTGAAAGATGAAAACCGAGCTTTGAAGTTCAAGGAATTGGCAATCAATCGTCTTGGGCGGTGGACAAGACAAAAGGTGAGCATCTATTTGTTCTTATTTTATTTTTTTATTTTTTACAATCTTCATTTTTCAAATTTCAATCGATGATTTGATAATTGATATAGAGTCTAGATATAAAAAATTCCAGCTTGATATAATGTTAGAGACTTGGAGTGATCTTCTGATTTCAATTCTAGTTGATTTGAGGGTTTGAACTGATCTTTGAAATTTGAATACTGAATTATTTGAGCAATGTCTAATTTTTAATTATTTAATTTAATGAAAGATTGGGTAATTTGTAATTTGTTGCTACCACCATGGCCTCGCTGATTTCCTTGTTTGTTTGTTTTTTCCCCCTTTTTAGGGAGTTCGGTAGATTTCAATTTTCAAGTCATTCTATTGTTCCTTTGTTAATTCTAGATTGTTAATTCTAGATTTGATATTTGCTTTCATTATTGTATTTGGGTTGACTAGTTATGTCTACTAGAAAGCATTTGTCCGGATATGATAAAAGGAAAAAACAAAAAAAGACTCAAGAACTTATTTTATCTCAAGTGGGAGCAATGGACAAGTTCATCACTAAGAAGAGTACTAATATAATAGAAGATGAAGAGAATCATAATATGGTGGATAAAGATGAACGGAATCCTAATATAATGGATAAAGAGGAAATAGAGGTTCATGTGATCATCAACCAACTAGAAGAGGTGAAGAAAGTAAAAAAAGTAAAGATGAGCAAGAAAAACATGAAAATTCTATAACAAAATCCTTATCTTACCCTTTAGATCTTACTGATCTAGGAAATTAGCCAATTATTGATCAGAAGTTAATTGACTTATTGGTAGAAAAGGGTCCTGCTAGAGGAAATATGACTGATTTTCCTAAAGATTCAAAAAATAAGGCATTTCTCTTCTTCATATTACACTCGTTGTTTATCAAATGGAGAGAAGGTTGATAGAAAATGGTTAATAAACCTAATGTCATTGGATAAAGTGTTCTGTTTTGCTGTAAGTTGTTTAAACATGATCAAACCACTATGTAATTAGCTAATGATGGGACAAATGACTGGATGAATCTTGGTTCAAAACTGAAAAGCCATGAAATTAGTAGTGGACATATGGACAACATGAAAAAATGGATGGAATTAGAAAATCGATTAAAAAACATGGTGACAATTGACAAAGCTGTAAAAGATCATATTAATAAAGATAAAGAGCACTGGAGAGAAGTTTTTGCCAGAATAGTTACAATTATATCTTTCTCGGTAAGAAAAATTTGGCTTTTCGTGGAAGTAATGAGAAATTATATGAAAAAGATAATGAAAATTTTTTAGGTTTGATTGAAATACTTGCTGAGACTGATCCAATTATGAAAGAACATGTTAGACGTATACAACAGAAGGAAATTCACTACCATTACCTTAATCACAAAGTTCAAAATGAATTCATCCTCATATTGGCATGTGAGATCAGAAGTACAATCGTTAAAAAGGTTAAAGAGGCAAAATATTTTTCAGTAATTCTTGATTGTACACCTGATATAATACATGAAGAGCAAATGTCTTTGATCATACGATGTGTAGATGTCTCGGCAAGCCCAACTAGGGTAGAGGAGTTCTTTTTAGGATTCCTTAAGGTTGATGATACTTCAGGCCAAGGATTATTTGATGAATTGATAAATAATTTGCAAGCACTTCAACTCAATATTGGTGACATAAGAGGATAGGGTTATGATAATGGTTCTAACATGAAAGGTAAACATAAAGTTGTGTAGAAGAGAGTATTAGATGTAAATCCAAGGGCTTTTTACACTCCATGTGGTTGTCATAGTCTTAATCTTGCATTATGTGATATGGCAAATTCTTGTATTAAGGCTAAATCTTTTTTTGGAACTGTTCAATGCTTGTATCTCTTATTTTCATCTTCTACAAAGAGGTGGAAAGTTTTACAAGATAATGTGCAACACTTGACACTTAAGCCGCTTTCACAAACATGTTGGGAAAGTCAGGTGGAAAGTATTAAAGCTATAAGATTCCAAGCTCCAAAAATAAAAGTTGCTTTAACCTACTTAATGGAGACAAGTGAAGATCCCAAGACATTTAGAGAAGCCAAAAATTTGTTATTTGATATTATGGATTTTGAATTTTTGTTTGCATGGTTATTTGGTATAATATATTATGTACTATCAATAGAGTAAGCAAATTGTTACAAAGTAGTGATATGGTCCTTGATGCTGCTCTATGTCACTTGAAAACACTTATTTCTTTTTTTGAAAATTACAGAGAAACGGGATTTGATTCTGACATGGTTAGTGCTAAGGAAATTGCCACTGAAATGGAAACTGAACCTAAATTTCATGAAAAGCGGATTATTCGTAGAAAGAAGCAATTTGATGAAAATGTCAGTGATGAAATAACACATTCAGCTGAAGAAGATTTTAGAATTGATTATTTTCTATATGTAGTTGATCAAGCACTTTCTTCACTTAAGTGTAGATTTAAACAACTTCAAGAATTTGAGGATGTGTTTGGATTTCTATTTGATCTAAAAAAATTGTGTTCTGTAGATTATGATTGTTTGAAGACTTAATGTGATAATCTAACAACTTTTTGAGAAATGGAACGGATTCAGACATTGATGGATATGAATTATTCTTGGAGTTGAAAGTTGTGAGATACTTGCCAAAAGAGACCAAGGACGCAACTCAAGTTCTTGACTACATAAAGACATTAGGTGATCGTTTTCCATATGTGTGGATAGCTTATGGAATCCTTTTGACTATACCAGACACAGTTGCCTCGGCAGAAAGGAGCTTCTCAAAGTTGAAATTGATAAAAACTTACCTTCGATCAACTATGTTGCAAGATAGATTGAATGGATTGGCAATGTTGTCCATTGAACAAGATATGTTAGAACAAGTTGATGTTAGAAGTGCCGTTATTGATTTTACATCCAAAACCGCTAGAAGAATAAATTTGAAGTGAAATGTAATGGATCTTCCATTGTGATTTTATGGATTTATTTTTATTGAAAACTTTTTTGGTCCCGTTATATATATATTTGATTTTATTTATTGTTAAGGCCCCCAAATAAAGTTTCGCTTAGAGTCTCCAAAATCCATTGGCCCGCCCTGAACACCCCTTTGGAGTCCATCTCGACAATAACATTAGTAAAACTGAAAGACAACAGCTATTTTAAAGACCCTAGAAGACCCATACCTCCCGCTTCCTTAGCTTGAAACCGTAATAGTAATTATATTTTATTTATTAATTATTACGTTTTGTTAACACAATTGGTTTCTTAATGATCATATGTTTTTTCCTCTTGATGATTCATAATAATGTCATAATGACCGTAAGTTGCGCAGTCTACTCTAGTACTATGGGAAAGTAACATTTAAAAAAAAAAAATGAATGAGCATTGAGAAATATACTTTAGTTGAGTGCGCATTCATTAATCTTACATGTTATCATCATCATCATCATCATCATCATCATCATCATCATCATCATCATATCTAGAGATTATAGTTCAATTCTTTCTTTTCCTTGGTTACTATTACTCTATAAAATTTTATTGTTCATATTGACAGTTATTATGTTGAACTATCGAATTGAACTGTGTATGTATATAATATCATTTTGACATTCTTTTTTGATATATATTATGTTGAACTATTAAATTGAACCATAAAAGATTTGGATCGGGTGAATCGAGACGCACTTGTCAATTTAGTCACTGTAATTCAATTTTCGCCAATTAAGTTTAATTTATTTTCGTTCTCAATCGATCCATCCAATGCTAATGGTAGTTGATGATGTGTTAGTTGTCTTACATGAAGTGAATGAAAGTGCAGCAGAGAGAAATGGGAACAGAGAGAGAAGAGGAGAAAATATCTGAATTACTCAATAATGAAACTGTACAAGTGTTGGGTAATATATACAAATAAACAACAAGGACAAAAATGTAAAATACAAAAGCTGAATACAAGAAATGTATTTTCAAAATGCAACTACTCTTCGACACCCTCTCTCAAGCGCAACTGGGAAGGTCTTCCAGTAAGCTTGATAAATGTGGTTGGAGAAATAGCCTTAGTTAAGACATCAGCTATATGTAAATCACTACTGATGCGTCGAACATCCAATTGCTTTGCCATAACCTTCTCGCGTAAGAAATGAAGATCCAACTCTGTATGTTTGGTTCTTTGATGATACAATGGATTGACTACAAGAGAACTGGCTCCCCCATATTATCACACCAAAGAACTGGACAACCTTCAAGAGAAACTAAATAATGTCAGTGGCAGCATGGGCTAGTGCACGATACTCGGACTCGGCACTCAAGCGGGCTACCATTTTTTGTTTTCTGGAAGACCACTATATCAGATTACCGTGAAGAAATACACAATACCTCGTAGTGGATCTAGGATCATCAACACAGTTGGACCAATTAGCTTTAGCATAAGCTTCAACACACAACTTGGAGGCAGTCTTAAAATATAAACCAAGTGTAGCAGTATTCTTAAGATACCTCAAGACGTGTTTACAAGCTTGACGATGTTTAACAGCAAGAGCATGAAGAGACTGGCTCAATTTATTCACAAAAAAAGCAATGTCAGGCCAAGTCATAGTGAGATATTGCAAAGCACCAAATGTTGATCTATAAACAGTGGGAGAATCAAAGGGTTCACTATCTTCCAACGCCAATTTCTGATTGAGAACCATAGGAGTATCACACCTTTTAGTCCCACTCATATTGCATTTAGCTAAGAGATCAAAATATATTTATGTTGAGTCAAATATATTCCTGTTGAATCTCTAGTGGCCTCAAACCCAAGGAAATACTTCCGATCTCCCAAACCTTGAGTGCAAGATGTTTATGCAAATCTTGCACCAAATTAAGCACTTGGTTTCGATCATGTCCGGTGATCAAAATATCATCAACACATACAAGCACAAATAAAGTTCCCAGCAACAACAGATATAAGCAAATAAGTAAACTAGAATCAGCCTTAGAACTAACAAAACCCCTAGCAAAAAGAGCACTTTTCAACTTATCAAACTAGGCTCTAGGAGCTTGTTTAAGCCTATAGAGAGCTTTGTTGAGTTTGCAAACACGATTTGGAAACTGTTTATCCTTAAACACTTCCAGTTGTGCCATAAAAACAGTTTCAGTGAAATCTCCACTCAAAAAAGCATTATTGATGGCAAGAGTGAGAATGACTCTAATAGTAGATGGTTTCGCTACAGGACTAAAAGTTTCAAAGTAATCAACACCTTGAGCCTGTTGAAACCCTTTAGCCACCAATCTACCTTTATACCTTTCCACACTCCCATAAAGGTTAAATTTAACTTTAAAAACCTATTTACTCCCTACAACATGCATACCTTCCTTATAGGGAATAAGTGACCAGGTCTGATTACTTTGTAAAGCATGAAACTCATCAGACATGGCATGAACCCACTGTGAATCAAGTAATGCTTATGAAACAGAAAAAGGTTCTAAAGAGGTAGAATGTGATACTTACAAGTATGCAACTGAGTTAGGCTTGAAAATACCAGATTTAGACTAGGTTTGCATAGGGTGTCTAACAGGAACATGTAAAGGAAGATTAGTTACCTCAAAGAGGCTATATAAGCCTGAGAATAATAAGCAGTAGAGGAACCACCATTTCCAAAAGCATAATGAGTAGCACAAGCACCAGCAGAGGCTATTTTCCCATTAAAATGGAAATCACCACGAAATGACACATCAAATCGCCTATAACATATGAGAGCAATATGACCAGATTCCTCACACAACTGACAAACCACAGTAGACCTGGAATTCCGACCTCCACCACGACCTCTTATACCAGCACTTGGATTGGATCCAAAATGAGCAAATGAAGGCCCAGGCCTGCCTCTACCATATTGATGTCTACGATAACGTGAATGAGAAGAACTACCAAAATTAGCAGAGAATTCCACAAGAAGCAGAACATAGCTATTCTGTTCATGCTTCATGAGTTTGAAGCAAATACTGAGCCTCTTGTAGACTTACAAACTCATTTCTAGAGGTGAGATTAACAACCACTGCATCGAATTCAGAACCTAAACCAGTGAGAATACACATAAGCAGACTTTCATCAGAAACAAGAGAACCAGAGGCCGAAAGAGTATCAACGATCACCTTCATCTTAAGAAAAAATTCGGTAATAGAATTGCTACCTTTCTTTGTGGAATGAAGAGAAGCTCGAAGATGAACGAGCTGAGCCTTAGAAGTTGTGCTGAAAATTTTCTACAAAATGCTCCAAACATGATAAGCAGAGGAGTGACCAACATGACGAAACATAACCTCGGAAATAGATCTGAGTAACCAACTTATAATCAATTGATTTGCCTTTATCCAGTTTAGATATTCAGTATTCACAATTCTTTGAACTCGATTAGAATCAGGAACTTTGGTTTTTACCTTTCTTGCCATTTTAGTTATTAAGTTTGTGCTACCATCAAAACCTACTAATATAATTCTTTCTTCATTACTTTTCCTTTCGGTCCATGTAATACATTATCTTTAAATATACTAGATGCTGCTCCTGTATGGCATGATAATTTCCACTTAAATATCCTTTATAGTTCATTTTTACTAATATATATATGTTTCCTTTCTCCTTGTATCTTATTCATACTAGTCTAGGTATCATTAGATTTTCATTTTTTTATTGTTAATATTATCCCGTCATTTTGTATATGATACGATTTTATTTGTTCTAAAAAGTCAGTACCTAATAGTAATTCTATATTTACTTCTCCTATGTGTTCTACATGCATATTTATTACTATTTCACTTGTTTTGTTTATTTTTATAGGTACTTCTACATAATTAGTTTCTATTGTATGCATTTCTCCAAAGTACCTTCTATTTGGATTGGATTATTAGTTATTTTTAATTCTAGGTTACTTAGTATTTTTTCTTTTATATAAGGTACAGTTGCTCCACTATCTATTAATACCTTTTGTTTAAGAGGAATAACAATGGGTAAGGATAGACTGAAATCTACCTTCATAAGATGCATTAATTTTAACATGATTGATAAGTATCAAATACTTTTAGTGTTTATCCAAAGTGCTAACCTCTACAGATGAACTGGAATTTAGGAAATTATTATGTTATACCTTCTTCTTGTTGAGTGGGATGTCCTTTGTTGGGTCTATTGCGCTTCATGTTGATGTTTTCTTAAATGGTTCCCTACTCGTACCTTACAACTGTGTCTTGGTGTCCACTTGCAACTAATCTTTCAAGAGACCTTCTGTCAACAATAAGGAACAAGGCCAATACAATGGATAGAGTGTTCATCTACACATGGAAGGGAAATCAAATCTTTGGAGGCAAAGTTTTCAGGAAGTAGATTTTTATTTATGAATAAAAAATAAGGATGATAACTTCCTTATCTGTTTATTTTGTATCATAGTGGGCTACAGCCCTGAATTTCTATAAGAGAAAGCTTCAAGCTTTTATGTTTTTAGAGAACATGAAAAAACTATATGAAACCTCAAGGATAGTCAGAATTCGAATGTCCTTCCGTTGAGAGTAGTGCTTCTTTTATGAGAAAAGATATTAGTACAAAACTTTGTACAAAAACTCTTACTCATAGCCGGTCAATTGACAAAATTATCCTTTTTGGAAAACAAACAAAGTTTTATAACAATCCTATTGTTATGGTAGAAAGTTTTCAACAAACTTTACAACAAATAGCAGAATTACCATTTCTATATACTTGTCCATACTGTAGTGTCATTACTGACCATACAGGATGACAAAATCAGCGTATTGCTTCGTACCAAGAAAGGTATCAACAATCTATTTTCTCTAGTGTAGTTTCACGAGCTGTTCATGTTATTATTCAGTATAAACAGAATCTAGAACAACAAAGAGAAAACTACATATATTAATATGTTAAGATATCATGGAAATTCAAACTTCTCAAGATGAATTTGAAGAGTTTAAAGAATCAAAAGGAAATTTTTCAGGAGAAGTCGTAGTTTTTGAAAAAAGACTACGAAAAGTTCTTGAAAACGATTTCATTCTAAAACCTGGAGAAGCTTTCAAAAGAAAAAATTTTCTTTCAAGAGCATTTCAAAAACAAAAAAATGTTTATTATGGCATATTTTATGTCCAACAAGTATATAGCAGAACAAGTTTTGTTTGCTTGGGAAAAAGGACATTAAACAAATAAAACAAAAGGATAGAAAAAATTTATACTGGGTAACAATTGGAGCTGTTAAAGTTCAGTTTAAAAGCACACAATCAGTCCATTTAAATCAATCAATTAAAATGGCTATAGTTGACAACCGTATTCAAAATCCGAGAATGAAGGATGTCAGGGTATGATTCAAGGAAATTTAGTTTGTAGTAAACTTCAGTTTACCATACACCCAAAAATTTTTGTATCACTTTATGACATAGATTTTGATAGTATATTTTCATTTGTTCATAATTACTACAGAAGAGATCTTGTTAAGCCCAACAATGTATCTTTCTCCATTACATATCTTGTTAGTTATACTGTTCATAATAGCCACAACAATACTGAAAAATAACATATGAACCAGAATTTATAGACTATTTTGTGGTAAAGGAAACTGGATTTGATATTTTACTCAACTCGACAGTATCTCGAGTTTAGACTTAGGGCCAAAACCCTTAATAAACACTCAAGACAGGCCACTTCTTAAAGGTGAGCTGATCACAACTCATTTGAAGAGGGAGGATAAACAAAAAGAAAAAAATTAAAGAAAATGAGTACCAACTTGCTATAAGTTGGAAGAACTGCACAAAAAAATTGATAAGATGAGCAAATACTTAAAATAAGCTTTGATACATGACTGTAAATATTAAGATTAGTAATATTTATGATGAAATCAAAGGACTAAAAGAACATGTTACTCATCTTAAGGCAGACCTTTACTCCATGAGGCAAGAAATAAGATATATCACACCAGATCTCAATACTGCCATAGAAAGAATAGCAGCGGTTGTTACTACTACTATTAAACAGGAAATAGTTGGCAAACAACCAGTCTCACAGCCTCAAGTCACATCAAATGTTGACCTCCCACAAGGAATGAGACATTTTGGACAATTTGAAGCAGGAACTTCAAATTTGGGAATGCTTACAAGTATCTTTAAGTATCCTAAATGAAATTTCTTAGAAGAAAAATAGAAGAGGATTACCAAAATGGTAATGACCTCAGTACATTCACTGTTCTCTTATCTTTTGAAGATGAAGAGTTAGAAAGAATTACATATTATTGTAAACAAATTAACTCTTCTTGAAAAGCATGAAGAACAAATTTTCTCTGTTGAACAGGATGTACCAATGGAAGATAACCCGAGGAAGAAACCTCAGAAAACTCAAAACCAGATGAGTTCGAATTAACAATCCCATGAAAGACTTATAGTTGTTAGAACTGGAGTAATTCTCATAAGTGATTATAAGATCAAGGTAGAATCATAAGAAGAACCATCATATTCAAATGAGATGGAAGGGAAAAGAGTTATTGGTGATAATACCCATAGACCACCTCGAGGTATTCATGTAACGAACTTAGGAGAAAATATTCCTTTAAGTTTTATCTCTAAAACTGTAAGACATAGATAACCAATTTTAGATCTTGATTGTGTTACTAATACTAGTAAAGCAATCAAAGAATGATTTAGTAATCTAGTTATGGCTATGATTGGTAATACACAATTAACTAAAGAAGAAGTTTCAACTTGGAATTATATCAACGCATCTGCTGGAGGAAATGTTAGGAATTTCTTAGAAGCCCTAACTAATGAGCAAGTCAATATACTTTGCTTGAAGCCTTGATAGAAAACAAAAATCAGCCTAATCTTATTGCGTTTATTACTATCATTTTTTAAAAATCTTTTAGATATTTAGTGGACTGACTTATACAGCCTACCAGTCAACTTTAATCACTGAAAAGATTGAAAATTCTAAAATGCAACTGGAAATGATCCAGATCTATAATTTTGATTACTTTGATCAATACCAATGTGAATACCAGAAATGATTATTCTTACTTGGTAGTCTTGATGAATTCCAGGATATATTGAGAAGTTTTTTGCAAAACTACTACCTTTACATAATACTGAAATAATCAGAAGGTTTAATAAAGCTATTAACCTCCAAATAGGAGATAAATTTCATCTAATCTCTAAAGGATCCATAGGATTGACTATTACTACAGCAAAGAATTACATAAAAGAAATTGGTAGAGGCGTTTTTGTCCATAGAAAAATGAAACAAATGACTCGAAAGAAACTAAAAACAGGTTTTAGTTGTTATCCATTCATGGATGATCTTGCAGGAGCATATGAATGCTACCTTCCAGCCAGAAAACCTAGAAAACAATTTAGAAAAAAAAAAAAGAAAAACATAAGAAGCCATATAAAAAGAAATATTTTTCTAAAGGAAGATATTTTAAAAAGAGGGGGAAAAATAATCTTAGAAAAAACAAAAAACCAACTAATTCTAGAGAAAAGTATATTGTCCTAGGAAAAATCTGTAGTGAACAAGGACACTATGCAAATGAGTGCCCAGCGAGAACGGAAAATGCCAACAAGTTGATCTCTTTGAAGAATTTGATCAGTAAGGATTCTACCCAATAGAAGATGCCAGTGATCAAGAATATCTGTACTACCTTATAGAGGTATCTACTGAAAACACTTTATTAGAATCGGAAGATGAGTAGTTTGAAACCAGGTACCAAAATATATCCCAATTCAATTTATATTTCACGTAAGTTGAATTTTGATGGTTATCACAAGTACATTATTAATGCTTTTGTTGATACTTGAGCAAGTATGTGTATAGTATCAAAGTGGATTATACCTAAAACACATTAGGTAAATTCTAACAGAACAATTAGTGTAAATATTGCAAATCAGTCATACGTGAAAGTTAACAAAATTAATAATATAGACATCGAAATAAAAGACTTAAGTAACAAAGTCTTATTATTTCAAGATTCCATCTATTTACCAAAGTGAAATATGAATAGATCTTACTCTTGGAAATAACTTCTATTTGATGTATAAAAGATTTATGTATGATTTAGAAGAGATTAGTAGGTTAGCAGAAAAAAGGCACTACTTAAAATAAGCTAAAGAAGAATGTGCCGTGGAAATGGACACATAATGATAAGATGATAATCAAAATTGATGCCTCAGAAGATTATTGGGGAGCAGTCTTAAAGATAAACCTACTTATAAGGATAAAGAACATTTGTTCTCATATGTATCAGGAATCTTCCAAAGAGCACAAAAGAATTACCACATAAATGAAAAGGAAATCTTAGCCCTCAAAAAGGCCATTAAGAAATTCCGTGCTTATGTAATTAGCAATAAATTTCTTATTAGAACTGATAGTTCTATTTGTAAATCATTTATGAAAACTAACACTTTTGCATATTATAAAATAAGGCCGCCTTGCTAAATGACAAATGTGGTTTAGTCATTATACTTTTGATATTGAAATTGAAACTATTAAAGAAGAACATAATTATTTAGCAGGCTCTTTAACCAGAGAATTATTTGTTGTTTCTTGTAGGTAAAACTTCTTCTTATGGAGGAGCTGGGCAACAAAATCCAGGACTTGGAATTTCAAATCCAAGAAAAAAAGATGGAATTAACATTCCTAAACACAAAGCTTGAATTCTACAAGCAACAAAAGGCTATCCTATTTTCAAATGGAGAGGAAGAAAACAAGTCATCCTCAAAAAACTCGGTAGCAATATCAATAGACGAGAACGCTGATCAACAAAATATTTCAATACCTGTATATGGTAAAGAGATGCAAGCTGTGGAAAACCCGCAAAAGCCAGAAACTAAGAGGGGTATTATCCTTCAAACTAAGTCCAAAGCCCAAAAGCCAAAGACCCACGAACAAGAATTTAGGCCACAACATCTTAAAATTAAGTCCGGTCAAATGGATACATTGGACTTATCATCTTTCCAAAATTCTACTTCATTAGTATCTTTTGATCCTTCTACCGGGTACAAGAAGGTTTATTCTTTGACGACCTAAACCGCGGATACTATAAAGAATGAAAAATAGTAGAACCTAAAGTTAAAACACTTCCATTCAGACACAAGTCCTTTCAAACTTTTGATGAAGCCCAAAAAGAATACAATTAGTATTGGACAGAAAAAGGCTATCAAGTGAGCCCAAAGTCAGTCTAGCACATTACTGATTCACTGCTGTTCCCATTGTTCCCATCAGGATTCAGACTTAGAAGGCCATGTGGAACGTAGACAATTAGATCACCCAGGATCCAAGGTATGATCGAATCACACCATAGGTTAAGAAGAGTTATGAAGATGTTCTCAATGCCCATACACCTATACCAAGTAGATTGATCAATCTTAAGCCTAAAAAAGAAGAAATTACTGAAAAGGAGGCTTCAGTAATCAAAGCACCATTCTCTGACTTTGTTAGTCTCGAAGCAAAAGTCAGGGCAATTAGAGATGTTACAACAAGGTACCTTTTTGCAGGAACTTGTGAAGAATATAGAAAATTCATATTTTTCCATGAAACAACACCAGAGCTTCTAGCTGAATCATTCAATTATGGTTTAATCATGTTCATATATCTAAGCCAAGATGCCAAAGAAATTTCGCCATTAAACTCATCATTTGTGAAATCAGTTCTCAAATGGAAAGTTAAGGTTCTCAAAACCAATGAGATGACAATTTTCTTATTACTAACCAGTACTATTCCATTTTAGAATGAAAATAACATTTACAAAGGTTATCACTTCATTGAGACTGGAGTACTTTCACAAGACAAAGTCTTGGCAACACCCATTGTTAAAAAAACCAATCCAGATTACAGGAGCAATTCTGCAAATATAGAGATCAAAGTCATTCGGATCCTTCTTACACAAAGTTAGAAGGATTAATGTAAATTCCAAGATTAAGGTAAATCACGCATCCAAGTTTATCTTAATGACTTTCTCAACCAAGAGCCATATGGAGGAAAAAGACGCAAAGAAAATTGCAATCTTTGAAAAACAGTTCTATGTTGATCAATGTAATGGACTAGACTTTGAAAAAGGACAAATGTATAGTGCAATAAAAAAGGTGCTACGAAAAGACTATGCATATGGACACTGCAATAAAGGAAAAGAAAAAGTAGAGGATTCTGTATCAGAACAGTTTGGTAATACAACTGACTCTGAATGGCGCATGCAATGTTGTCATCACACCAACACTTGGCAAAAAATTATGGATCTTACTGCTAGTCTATAAAAACATAGTAATGTAATGTGAGGGCCCCTCTATTATGTCAAGTAGATGACTTTGTATCTATAAAAGGAGAATAAAGCTATTAGTAGCTGACGGGTTGCAAAAAGTTTTACCAAATCCTCGTAAATTTACTTGCATGCCCTTTGCATGGTTTTTCGTGGCTCTTATATCACTTCGGGGTTGCGCCTTCAAACACTTTTCGCGGGCATAATGGATCTATGGCGGAATTATATAAATTTTCAAACCTATCGAGAGAATATCATTCATGATGAGATCTAAGCTCATAACTAGTATATTCTCTATTATTGTATTCCATAAGCATAATGTTTAATTCTCCAGTTAGTTGATTAATCCTTTCGTTCATAACATTTTTAGTGACACAATAATGAAGATTGTCTTATTAGCCAAAGTCTATCAAGAATCTGGTTAGTTTCTACAATTCTTTGATCAAGTTGTAGAATTTCCAGATGATAATATGAGTTGAAAAGAGTAGAGTCACAATGAATCTACTCAGGGTGTTGGCCTGGATTAGGTTGACTGACTAGAACCTGAAGTCTAAATGGATTACTAAAAATCATCTGAACAAGCATTGCTTGAATTAGATATGTGTCAAACTCAAAATTATTTGGGCGTGTGACACTTAGTTCAAGGGGATCAAAAGGGTAGAAAACAGGTATATTTTCTGTCATAGTTGCTTAATCAAACTTTTAAGCTAATTGCTCAGTAAATCTAAGATATAGCTTTAGAGTTTGAAAGTTGCTACTATTAAAAGTGAACAACTTCAAGGTTATATTCCGAAAACAAAATGGAAGTTTGGTATTTAAAAGTTCTTGTTGTAGAGGAATAACCCCACTAACAATGGTTAAGGATAGACTGAAATTTACCTTCAAAAGATGCATTAATTTTAGCATGATTGATATGATTGATAAGTATCAAATACTTTTAGTGTTTTTCTCAAAATTTTTGATTAACGTGGAAATCCAAAGTGCTAACCCAAATAGATGAACTGGAATTTAGGAAATTATTATATTACATCTTCTTGTTGTTGAGTGGAATGTCTCCTTTATTGGGTCTATTGCCCTTCTTATTGATGCTTCCTTAGATGGATTCCCTGGTCATGCCTTACAACTGTGTCTTGTTTTCAAGACCTTCTGTTTAACAATAAGGAACAAGGCCAAGACAATGGACAGAGTGTTGATCTCTACACATGGAAGGGAAATTAAATCTTTGAAGACAAAATTTTCAGGGAGTATACTTCTATTTATGAAGAAGGAATAAGGATGATAACTTCCTTATCCGTTTATTTTACATCATAGTGGGCTATAGCCCTGGATTTCCACAAGAGAAAGCTGCAAACTTTCATGTTTTCAGAGAAATAGAAAAAGCTATATTAAAACTCAGGAATAGTTGGAATTTGAATGTCCTTCCTTTAGAGTAGTGTACCTTTTATAGATACAAAATATTTACTTTACAAAATGGAGACACTACATGATTTTATTTTTGTGGACCAGTAGTAAGAGTGTCGGCACCATAATTTCTTGCCAAGTGTTGGTGTGATGACATCATTGCATGAATCATTCAGAGTAAGTTGCATTACCAGGCTATTTTGATGCAGACTCATCCACTTTTCCTTTATTACAATGTCCACATGCATAGTCTGTTCCTAGCACATTTTTTATTGCACTGCATATTTGTCCTTTTTCAAGGTCTGGTCCATTCCATTCATCAAGATAAAATGGTTTTTCAAAGATTGTAATTTTCTTTGTATTTTTTTCCTCCAAATGGCTCGTGGTTGAGGAAGTCATTAAGACAAACTTGGATGTGTGGTTTACCTTAATCTTGGAATTTGCATTAA
This sequence comes from Nyctanthes arbor-tristis, assembly GCA_963692815.1. NCBI lineage: Eukaryota > Viridiplantae > Streptophyta > Magnoliopsida > Lamiales > Oleaceae > Nyctanthes > Nyctanthes arbor-tristis. The sequence goes on from CAVNYN010282211.1 coordinate 49,405, forward strand.
TCCGTCTAACTTTGTGTAAGAACGATCCGAATGACTTTGATCTCCATATTTGCAGAATTTCTCCTGTAATCTGGATTTGTTTTTTAACAACAGGTGCTGTCAAGACTTTGTTTTGTGAAGATACTTCAATTTCAATTAAGTGGTAACCTTTGTAAATGTTATCTTCATTCCAAAATGGAATTATATCGGATACTGATAAGAAAATTTTCTTCTCATTGGTTTTTAGAACTTTGGCTTTCCATTTGAGAACTGATTTCACAAATGATGAGTTTAATGGCGAAATTTCTTTGGCATCTTGGCTTAGATATATGAACATGATTAAACCATAATTGAATGATTCAGCTAGAAGCTCTGGTGTTGTTTCATGGAAAAATATGAATTTTCTATATTCTTCACAAGTTCCTGCAAAAAGGTACCTTGTTGTAACATCTCTAATTGCCCTGACTTTTGCTTCGAGACTAACAAAGTCAGAGAATGGTGCTTTGATTACTGAAGCCTCCTTTTCAGTAATTTCTTCTTTTTTAGGCTTAAGATTGATCAATCTACTTGGTATAGGTGTATGGGCATTGAGAACATCTTCATAACTCTTCTTAACCTATGGTGTGATTCGATCATACCTTGGATCCTGGGTGATCTAATTGTCTACGTTCCACATGGCCTTCTA